>BQNB010062525.1:818-35543 GCA_026074375.1 Tanacetum coccineum | reverse complement strand
ATCAAACCCGAATTTTTGTGCTTAGATGTGTGAATGTTTATGTTATTAAGCAAGATCTAGGCATAAGGTAGCTAATTGTGCAAGAGAAATCAAGTTAAAAGGTCAAAAAGGGCGATTTTTAGGCGATTTTAGGTGGAAAAACTCGTATATTTCGTCGTTGCGTTTTGACTTTCTGGCAAAGTTCTTGTTGCGTTTTGACTTCCTTCTTGTTGCGTTTTGACTCATTGCGTTTTGACTCATTGCGTTTTGACTCATTGCGTTTTGACTCATTGCGTTTTGACTCATTGCGTTTTGACTCATTGCGTTTTGACTCACTGCGTTTTGACTCATTGCGTTTTGACATTGGTTGCGTTTTGACTCATTGCGTTTTGACTCACTGCGTTTTGACTCATTGCGTTTTGACATTGGTTGCGTTTTGGTTCACTGCGTTTTGATTACAGGTTGCGTTTTGAAGACATCATTGCGTTTTGACTAAAGTCATTGCGTTTTGACCATGGAAAACCCATGTTTTGAAACCCTAATTTCCCGAATTTGGGCATGTGACCGACTTTGGGCATATGACCGAATTTGGGAATATTATAATCAAAACAAGAACAACAAACAAACACCACAATCAAGAACCAAGACTCATAAAACACAATCAACCATAACAACACACCACACAAACAACAACACTTAATCCCAAAACGATCCTGAAAAGATTCACTTAAATGACAAAATGGCTAGAGATTCGGATTAAGATGACATGTGATTACGAAGTGGATTTGGTATCCCTTATTTGAGCTTGAAGTTAGATTTCACGAAGGCGTCTACTTATTATTTCATCCATGAGACTTTCTTCTATTTTCTTCCGTCGATGTATTGATACTTGCTTGAACGTAAACAATTATGATTAAGACTTGGATATCTAGTTTCCATGCGGTCAAGGTGTGGTTGGATGAAGATCCTGGACAACTATCACTTAAAGGAATTACAATGTAGTACCAGTGTCACACGCGATGTCCGATGTGATAATTTCAATGAGGTGGTATGTAACCTCTCAATTTACTTTTGTATGGAGTATAAGGTACTTAGAGATTTTCTTCCTGCACCGTTTTCTTCAATCAACAATAGTGTCAAGAATTAAGTAACAAATTTGGGGGATTTTACTTCAGTTTCAAGTTTGATATATCGGGTTTACTTCACCAAGTGATCACAACAATAGCCTACAGAATACGAGGTTGGTAAAGTATAGACAGAGTTTAAAGGTTAGATGTAAATCAGCACTCTCTCACAGTGTATTTTTTGTGCGATTCTCAAGACAAAGATACTTCACAGTCTGAGCAAAATCTTCAAAGTTCTTGATACATCATTTACAAGACCTTGATTATACCAAGTGTTCTTGATTCTTTGCTCTCAATCTCCTCTACGTTTCTGAATGTCAAGAGGGTAATGATTCTTTGTATATCAAAATTTGATGCTTATAGAAAGACCTTATCGAGTAATAGAGGCGTACACGACAATGATGCTTCCGAGAGTTCGCAACCATCATGGGGGAAAATGTGTACATTCAGGACTTAATTGACTTTGATGTTACCATGTCAACTTCCAGGGGGAAGTAGTGTATACTACTTCACTAAGAATGGTTTGTGAAGTATTCTGCAAACATGAGAAGAAACAGATGCTGATTTCTCGCATGCACCCCCGAACGAATATTCACCAAGCCCTGATGACAAAACCAAGTAGTTCGTAGGTGTTACATTGCCTTCTAATCCAAATTCCGCTGTGGCACTTTGATGAAAAAGGGGAGGGGGGGGGGTGATTTTATTTATTGGTTAGATGGGGAAAGCGACAATCAATGTTTCAGAATCTGCTCAAGATAGGGATGTTGGTTTGGGGGAAGCTGATTCAGAAACTTCGTTAAAAAGGAGTCTATGAAGAAAGCTTTTCAAGACATGCTGCATGGATTAGGGGAAGTTAATCCAACTCATGCATACTACAATGGTTCCAGAACAAGTAAAGACAATGAAGATCCAAGCTGGAATACACTTTCCAGACCAGGAGAACTTAAAAGACAATTCAAGGCTTTGGAAGCACTTGGAAGAACTTTATTCAATTTGTATTTGACTATGTAAGGAACTTGTAAGTAATTCGCGTATGTGTCCACAAATTGGGGGAAGATTGTTAGCCTTAATCAACATGATGAGCCTTTTGCATTTCAGTAAATCTACATTTAGTTAACATTTAGTTAATCTAACTACATTTAGTTAACATTTAGTTAATCATGATGAGCCTTTTGCATTTCAGTAAATCTAACTACATTGAGCTCAGAATTTGAGGCAACATAAACCTTCTTTACTTTAAGTCAAGCAATCAGCAATTATATTATAGATGTTCGACGAAGAAGGTTTTTTCCGTTCAATCGCATCATGTTACCTAACAACAATAACTGTTTGCTCAAGTTCAGCTTCCAACTCATCAAAGGCATCAACTCATTTCTTAACTCTTTTTGTTAGAGCCTTTTGAATGCCCTCAAAAAATGTTCTTGAAGAGGGATTTGAAAACTGGAATGAATCAACCAAAAAAACCATTCAATCAACATTTAGATTATAAACGTTAACTCAACCAAAACCAAACCTCAATCAAACAACAAATCACCTAATCCATTAAACAAACTCATCACTTTTAACATACAATCACTAATCCATTGATCGACAACATAATCATATCAATCACCGAGTAATCATTATGGCTAATCTTTTCATGCAGGACAATCTAATGTGCCATCCGATACCCGATCCACCGATCTTCGATATAGGGCTGACTTTGCTTCATGCATCCTCAAGGTATTAGACTATCACTGTCGGGGTAAGGGAAATGGGATAAACATCTTAAAGATCTATTGATAAGGCCCATTTCCAGAATGGGGACTCACCGAGAAAACAGTTGATGAAGGAACGGAAGGCCAATCAATCACTAGGTCCTGCTGAACGACCCTCGAGTTTATTCGGAGCTGTCACAAGAGAGAAGGACAGTGGGGTTTTGTATAAATGCAGACATCCACGGCAATAAACATCATACTTCAAGGTCTACCAAAAGAATATCTATTCACTCATTAATCATTACGACCGAAGCTAAAAGACATATGGGACAATGTGAAAGATCTCTTGGAAGATCGGAACTAACAAAGGAAGACCGTGAATCACAATCTGTATGATGACCTTTGAACACTATCCCGTCCTGAACAAAGGCGAAACCATTCACAAGCTCGTATGTTCGGTTTAATTTTTGTAGCCAAGCACAGCAATGACATAATGGCGGAACATCAAGATGACAATAGTCAAGAAATTCAGCTGAAGCTCAAATGTTTGTGAATAACATAGCTACCAAGGAATGGGGAAGATTTGTTAGCAAGCTATGAAACCTACCTAACAAAGGATTGAAAGAATTTCAAACGTTGATCAACATAAGCTTACCTAAGCTACATGAGGCACATGCCAAACGTAGAACAAGATGATTTGGAACGTCTCACACAACGACAGTATTCCTCTTGGCCTTGATGTCCAAATGTATTCACATCATCAGTAACATTCCTCAGATCATCAACGAATCCACCCAACACATATCTCAACCACATTCTGCTGACACCATCACAATCAGATCTGTGGAATTTCTTTCTCCAACTGAGAAACGCTAATCGAGAACCTAACCAACACACTTGTCTTACCGCACCCAGTTAAAAAATACAAAACCTTCTTTCCTCAAACAAACAATCAACTCAGAACCTCATCAAACCCAAGGAATCAAGCAACGGTATAAACAAGACGGCATGCGTGATTGTTCAGAATGTCAAGGGTAAGACAGAACAGAGGACATAACATGCACGGGAGCAGGTGCAGTTGGTTATGGGAGAGCACAGAACAGAGTGGGGAATGCTAATGCGGGTCAAGCTAGGCAGGTTAGAGTGCTAACATACTTGCAAACGGGTTAGGTCACATAGCGAGAAACTGCACTCAACCCAAGCGTCCACAGAACTCCGAATACTTCAAAGTCAAATGTTTCTGATGCCGAGCTCAAGAGAATGGGCAATCTTGGATGAAGAGCAGTCATTGTTCCTAAGCTGGTGGACTGGGACAATGCTATTGATGAGATGTGGAGATGCAATCCTGTTCAAGACTTATCCCGCTCTCAAAATGATGGATAATTTTTTCAACTGATGACTGTGATGCGTTATATACTGATGTTGATGATGCTCCTACGGCAACCAACCTTATTCATAGCATATCAATCATCCGCAGATTCCAGTTTATGATAAAGCCGGTCCGTCTTATGATTCGGACGTCTTATCTGAGGTACAAGACCATGATCACTATCAAGATGCTGTTTGTGATCATCATGAAAAACACGAGATGCACAACGATGTACAACCAAACCACGTTGTTGACTCACATGCCGATTATACGAGTGATAGTAATATGACTTCTAAACAGTATAAAGGTACAACGAAGTACCGGGTGTTACAGAATACAAGCAATCTAAGGTTCCAAATGATCAAATGTGATGATTAGATAATGACTTGCATGAATCTGATGTCCGATCTGTCTCTCTACACCTAGGAACTACATAGCTACAAACTTGTTTAAATGCTAGAACTTTTGCCACATATAAGGAACAAGTTTGAACTCTATGAAAAGTACGGGCCAGGTTTAATTAACTGAACGGAGAACAAAAGATTATGAGCAAACTAAGATAGAAATTTTTGAACCGTAATGATTACAGGAATAATAATTTGAAAAAGGAAACTTCATTCTATTAAATTGCAACTGGGCATCTAGCCATCCAACATAAACATTAATGGTAATGAAGTTACATCTTTTGAAAAAAAGGATTTTGATCAGAAAGAAAAGCAAATTCGCTTGAAAATTTTTGGACTTAAAATGCTTTAAAAAATGATAAGGTCGAGGATAAGCTATCAAACAAGGTCATATTCTAATTCAAACATTCACATGATAGTGTAACTACTAGGTCCTTTTTATGATAAGTGAAAAAAGGTAGCCATTGGCTACAAGAAATCCCCTATGTCAACCTCGTGCAAGGCAAGTCCATCGCTGCCCTAGTAAAAGTGGTCCATTGTAATTGTCAGCTCCCAATCTATGCACCGACCGTAGTTACGATGACTGTGAGGAGACCCTAGAACTATCTGAAATTTCTAGGAAGAAAATGCATGATAAAATGAAAGCTAAAGCATGTGTAGATAATAAGGTCAATTTCACACCGCCCAATTACTCGAAAGAGAATTTTCTTGCGACCTTTTCACCACAGAAACAACTGACCCCAGAACAATTATTTTGGTCTCAAGATATTGTTAAAATGAAAGCTGAAGCTCTCAAAGAGCATAACACCAGACCCATCAAAGCATTACTGTGTAACCTTCCTCCAAATACACCTACAACGCTATGTCCCTAGATTGCTTCCCAACCAAAGAGTCAAGATAGAAAATCAATCATTTTTAACACTTAAGACAACTGTTTTCGGAATTTGATAAAACTTGTAAAAATAGAATCACGACCAACTGGGATCACGAAGGTGGGAAAGGGTTTTGAAGTCAAACCAATACATGATACCTCACGGGTAGGTCATTTGTCCATTTTTCAAAACTCTTTACAAGAACATTTATGAGGGCATTCAAAAGGCTCTAACAAAAGAAGTAAAAGAAATGAGTGATCGGGCCTTTGATGAATTTGGAAGCGAACTTGACAAAGTACTGTTGATAGGAAACATGAAGCGATAGAACGGAAAAAACCTTCTTCTCGAACATTGAAATATAATTGCAGAATAAGCATGCGTTCCTAGAAGTGGTTTTAGATAGTTGCCGGGTCCGATTTTATGGTAAGTTTCAAATTCTGACTCATGATAGTTAGATTTCACTGAAATGCAAAAGGCTCATCATGTTGTCAAAACCCGTTTCTGTGAACTTGAAGTAAGAGCTTTCTAATTTAACGGATGATGATCCGTAAGGATAATATATAACTATCTTTATAAACCGGTTTTCGCAATCTTGATGTAAATCACCTAAACTTACAGTTAAAGTATCAAAACCATTAAAGATATTTCTTCTGAATAAACCAATCTTCATCCGTTAACGGACACACCTGATTTTAACCACTCCATTTTGTGATCGGTCAAATGAAAGCTTTCCCTTTCAAGGAAAAAGACAATGTCATTTCAAAAGCTGAAAATGCAAATCTCTCAATTTCAAGAAAGGAGACGTCCCTAAGTGACTTACGACGACTAGATCTTAGGCCGAGACTTTCCATATTCAGGAATCTCACAATTAACTGAAGGAGGTTAATGATTCTTCATGAACAAAACGAACTTTTTAGGGCAGAAAATGCAAAGATTAAGCAGGGCATTACAAGGAATTGCACTGATTCTATCAAGAATACGCGTGCTAAGGGCATACAGAACAAACAACTGCCCTTAAAAAGTGAAAATGAAATGTCCTAAAGGTCAAATACATAATACGTCTCATATGTCACCGTACAACCTCAGTTTTAAACCAAAAGAAACTGCACAAGGAAAGTATCTCTAATGTTGAACCTATTCCGCCCTCACAATAGAATAATAGGGTAAGTTCATACTAGTTTTATCTCAGCATCTTAAGGAAAGTGTATGATAAACACGTTTGGGCGACAAAGTGGAAGAAGCCAAACTGAAAGACCTTTAGATAGAATCACTCGAATTTGCTTTCGGGCCGGTATCACTCTAAGCATTCTCAGGAACTGTTAGAATATGTATTTGGCACATGTCCAAAGGTCTTCAATCAACAAGATAAGAAGCATGATGCTCAAGCCACCCCATAAGAAAAAAGCAAGTTGCCTTTGAGGACCAAATTGGCAACACAAGTAGTACTACAACACACAAACATGTACACCAAGGTACAACTCAAAAGTCTAATGTCCTTGTTCCTCCACTACAAGTAGTAGGTGCAGATGCACTGAGCATAGGCGATCTCACCTAGGAGCATACTCAAGAAACATAGGATTCCCGCCAGCAAAGTAGTGACAGCTTGAAAGAAAGAAGAAGACCACCTAAGGATAATTAGATCTATCTTAGAACCCACGAATCGTGTTTATTCTATATTAGCTCTAAGCGTAACTGTAATTAAGTCGCATTCTCATTCTGTGTGCCAAACAGTAAGCAAATGTTTATTTTTCCGGCTAATCATGATATGTGTGTGGTTACTTATTTGAACTCTGGTGCACTAGCCTCCCCCAATGTTAAAATTGTTGAGGTGCGAATCTAGTTAAGCAATTTTGGAAACGCAAAGCAAGTTATTCACAAGTGTGGAAACCCTAAACATCAGTCAAACAAATGTTGGAAACCAACTGGCAAAACACATAACAATGATGGTTATCAATGAACCCACAGGAATGAACATTCAACCCTAAGTGATCATTGTCCCTTTAACAATGTTCACTAAACTTAGCAGAATGTTAGCCACTGCTTATGTCAAACCAATGGAAACCCACCCAACATTGGGGATACCAATTTTCCAAAACTCTCCATCTTCGTCTATTTCAAATGGCAGGTCAGTTACAAATCGTCCTTTGGTATTTGGACTCAGGCTGTTCAAAACATATGACGGGGAATCGCTCACGGCTCAAGAATTTCGTGAAAAAGTTCATCGGGGGACAAGTTTAGAGTTCGGTGAATGTTCACTTTGGTGCTATTATGGGTTATGAGATTATGTCATCTGTGATAGTGTAATCTCGCAGGGTATACAATGGGAAGTCTGGGGATATAATTTGTTCTCTGTTGGTCAATTTTGTGATTCAGACCTGGAGGTTGCTTTCAGAAAGCATTCGTGTTATGTTCGTGATACGGATGGTGTTGAATTACTTAAAGGGTCCCGTGGCTCTAATTTATACACTATCTCTGTTGAAGACATGATGAAGTCCTCTCCCCGATTTTGCTTACTATCAAAGGCCTCCAAGAACAAATCATGGTTATGGCATCGGCGTTTAAACCACTTGAACTTCGGTACTATCAATGACTTCACAAGCAAAGACCTTGCTCTGAGGCTTACCAGATTGAAGTTTGAAAAAGATCTCCTTTGGTTCTTGGTGCCTGTCAATTAGGAAAGAGCAAAAAGCATACCCACAAACCTAAAACTGAAAACACCAATTTGGAAGTTCTAAACACCCTTCATAATGGACTATAAGTGGGAGACCGTTGCGTGTGCAACACAATTAATGGGAAGAAAAATACTAATCTAGGTCATCGTCGATGAATATTCTCTGATTACGTGGGTTGAAAGTTTTTTGGAGATCCAAGGATGTAACCCCTTCAATTGGTCATCAAAGTTTCTGACGCAAATTTCAAGTCGGTCTCAACAAACACGTTAAGATACATTTCGCACCAGCCAATGTGCACAAAATTTGATAAACAAAACATTGTATGACGCACTATGAAAAGGTAGGCATTTTTCATTTAAAAAGCCTGTTCCAAGGAACTCCACCAGCAAGAATGGCGTTGTCGAAAGAAGGAAGCCGTACTCCTTTCGAGGGCGACATCGAACAATGTTAATATTTTCAAGGCACCGATG
This sequence comes from Tanacetum coccineum, assembly GCA_026074375.1. Taxonomy (NCBI): domain Eukaryota; kingdom Viridiplantae; phylum Streptophyta; class Magnoliopsida; order Asterales; family Asteraceae; genus Tanacetum; species Tanacetum coccineum. Next base: position 26,956 of record BQNB010062525.1, on the reverse strand, counting down.
TTTTTCTTTGGGCCGAGTAGCTGTGCTACTTGCTTGTTACACCCAAAATCCCTTGTTTTGTTCCCTGTGGTTCACAACACACCGTCACGAGAAAACCCCATTGAGCTTGTACACGATAAGAAGCCATGATCGTCAACAGTTTTCCGAGTCTTTGGTGCTCTTTGTATACCCTAAAATGACATGAGAATCTTGGGAAACTACAACCAACGCTGATATACGTGAATCTTTGTTGGGTTACGCACCAAACAGGAAGGGCTACAGAATTTACAAAACAAAAGAGACCCGACAAATAATGGAGACTATTCATGTTATGTTCGAATGACTGACTCGCGCAAGATGGCTCCTTATCAATACAGTTCAGGGACCCGCTCTATCCGTGTTGACGCCCTGGACCTTCATATTCAGGCTCGTACCAAATCCAGGTCTCCTGCTATAAAAATCCAAGTTGCACCTCCCACGAATAAAGATTTGGAGATGCTATTCCAACCCATGTTTGATGAGTATTTTAATCCACCGGGTATCCGTCAGAATCCAATCCCGGTCATACCTACAGCAGGTGAGCCATCCGCGGAAGTTAATCCGTTTTGCTGCAGCTGATCCCGAACCATTTGTAAATGAGTTCGCCCCAGTCGATAACACTGAGCTCATCATCTGGGGAAAATCAACATACCTGAATCCAGCCAATCCACTCAAGCATCATGAACATGGTCCGAAATGGACTACTCTCATCAATTGATAACAACATTGGGAACCCCTCAAGAACCGTACCACTAGAAAACAGGCTTGCCACGGATGCTTTATGGTGCTTCTACAATTCTGTACTGTCCAAAGTCGAACCGAAAAACTTTCAATCTGTAGCTACTGAAGACTGTTGGTTTCAAGCCATGCAAGACGAAATCTATGAATTTGATCGACTGGACGTATGGGAATTAGTACCACCTCTAGACAGTGCCATGATTATTGCTCTCAAGTGGATTATTACAAAGTAAAGCTTGATGAGTATGTGTGATTGTTAAAAACTAGGCACAGACCTTGTAGCAAAAGATTTCGGCAAGAGGAAGGTCTAGAATTCGAAAGAATCCTTCGGCCCCGGTTGTCGTAACTTGAAGCATCAGGATCTTCCATTGCCAATATGACCGCCAATCCCCCCCCCCCCCGGGTGCCCTTGTTGGTTTTTGGGGGGGGGGGGGTGGGGGGGGGGGGGTGGCCGCAAAAACATGAACATTTATCAAATGGACGTGAAAACGGGATTCTTAAATGGCAAAGATCAAAGAAGAAGTCTATGTCCACCAACCGAAAGGCTTTGTTGACACCCAGAACTCCACATCAGTCTCTTGTCTGAAGGAAGAAAAAAATAAAAAAGCATTATATACACGGGTTGAAACAGGCTCCTCGGAGCATGGTATGACACTCTGTCAAGGTTTCTTCTGGCTCACGGATTCTCTAAGGGTGTCGTCGATTCTCCACCTTTTGTTCATAACCAATCTCAAAATCAGATCATAGCAGGTTGTCAGGGAACCACTCGCAGAAGTACATCCGGTCAGTGCTCATATTCCTTGGTGATAAGTTAGGTCAGGCTGGTCATATAAAGAACAAACTAGCCGTCTATCTCGTCTACAAAGCTAACAGTCGCCGATGTCTGGTTTGCTAGTGCCCAAAATCCTATGGATGGCGGTCTCAATTATCATATTATGGAGCGTTGCATACATCGCAACCCTATGTAGCAAGTACCAACAAGAGAATGCCATAGCTCTTGTGGCTGCAACAACGTTCAGCACATTCCGTTCAGGCTAACACATCGACATCCGACATCATTTCATCAGAGAACAAGTGGAAAAAGGAGTGGTTGAGTTGTATTTCGTGAGGACAGAGTATCAACTGGCAGATATATTCACTAAGGCGCTGCCAAGAGAACGATTCGAATTCATTCTCCCGAGGCTTGGCATGAAGTGTATGAAGCCGGAGACACTCAAAAGTCTTCAGGATGATGCTAGATGTTAACGGATTGGCTTCACGTATCCTTATGTAAATATGTACATACTTAAGAATCACCATACTTAAATCCAAAAAAAAATACAAAAAAAAATAAGAAAATAAAAATTCCAAAAAATGTTTTCTTCAAGACATGTCTTATCTTTTATCATAACATTTACGTCCAAGCAATGTCGTTCAATAATGACACGGTCTTTAAAATGAAGCTCGATCCAAAGTTTTAAAACCTTTCCAAAACATGTCTAAAATGACTTGCAGTTATTTCAGATCATGCCACCCGCTTTTCAAAATGAGAGAAAGCTCGTCGGCCAAAAAGACGGATGTTTCCCAAACAACGGTGATTAAGTTCTCTCGCATGGATTACATCATATCCGATAGCACCCCTGATTCTAATGTACGCTTCAAATGGCATTATTTCTTGATTAAGATGAGAAGTCTTCTTTTTACCTCAAATTTTCCGTCCTATATTCTTCAAAAATATTTGGATCTCACGTGGTGGTTTAACTCGGACTTTTGAAAAGTAAGCAGACTTGGTTCTTCATTAAATTTGTCTCTCAATCAATCGATCTACAGCTCTTTAAATAGAAACCGGGGGATCATAGATTGAGGGGAGAGTGTTTTGTTCGTTTCTTCAAATTTAAGACATCTTTCAGGCACTTGTTCGTACTAACGAGGATAGTGGGTTAATGGTGTAAGGGAGTTAAACTAGTGTTAACTTAAAAAGGTCCATTGTGTCAATTATATGAATGTCTAAGGGTCTTATGTGCCTATTTGCTACGGTTCCTAGGTTCATTAAATGTGAAGGTCCAATTGTGTATCTTTCCCGAGTTACTCAATCCATTAGTTGATGTGTGTCACTAAACGTTAAAGAAATATGAAAAGTGAGGGTCCATTGGTGTAACTTATCTTACATTATAAGAAATAAGAAAGAAAGGGACCATTTATGCCAAATTGTGGAAAGTGGAGGTGTATGAAGCAAAAAAGGGGGTTTGCGTTTTACATGGGTCCAATATAGCAAATTATTCAAGTCAAACTGTTGCGAATTTCTCTCTCTCAAATTTCTTTCCATCCGTATGCGTTTTTGATTGGGTCTGAGATTACTAAAGGCATATCTTTGCTATAAGATCCCTCGTGTAAACACCTCATCGAATCAACAAGGGTTAAGTATGCTTAATTAATGGTTTCGTTTTTTTCTTAAATACTAGAATCCAATGCCTAAATTGATTCCCCCGCCCCCGTACATTATTGTTCCACTATATACGTTTGGTTCGAGTAGTGATTGTCAGTTTAGAATAAGTCTAGGCTGCGATTTGTTAAAATATTCATGTTGCGTTTTGTTGTTAGATTGTTGTTGCGTTTTAGGATTTAAAGGCCACAGTCATGTTGGCGTTTTGTGGTTATGATGTTGTTGCGTTTTAAGATTTAAAGACCAATACATGTTGCGTTTTAGGGGGTGGTTATGATGTTGTTCGCGTTTTAAGATTGTAAAGGCCACATTCATGTTGCGTTTTGGTGTGTTATGATTGTTGTTGCGATTTAAGGAATTTAAAGGTGCCACATTCATAGTTGCGTTTTTGGTTTATATTTTGTTTGCGATTTTAGAATTTTTAAAGGCTATATACATGTTGCGTTTTTATGATATAATATTTGACTGTGTTTTGATTATTTGATATAAAACATAGGTCAAAAACCAACACTTTGGCTTTTGATTTAAGAAATTTTAACATTAAAATCTAGAACCCTCTATTATCAAAATTTCTAAAAGGAGTTGTCGATTTTGACGTGTTTTGAATATTATGAATCATAGCTGTTTTTAAAAGATCTTGCTTTTGACAAGTTTCTTTTTTGACGTAAAGCCTAGCGATTTGATGCCTGCGTTTTGAGTATGACTGCGCTTTGAGAATGAATGCGTTTTGATGCCTGCGTTTTGAGTATGACTAGCGTTTGACTTGTTGCGTTTTGATTCATTAACTATTTGCGTTTGGATAATGCCGTGGCGTTTTGATTATCCTGCGTTTCTATGAGTCGGTGCAGTCAAAATCCTTGCGTTTTGGGCAATGATCTTGTCATAGATTAAGTGTTGCTTAGAGTCACTCATATCATTGGCAATCTTGTCCGGCATTGGTTGTAAATTGCCATTGAAATCGTTTGATTATATTCGGGTTGTCTTTGTATCTCATACTTTGATGAGTTAACATCCCATAACTCAAGAGTTGACCAACTCACTATTAACACTAAAGCATGAACCAACAGTCCATTATCAAGAGAAATTGTGCATACATGCTTACTTTCGTCAGATGCATTGCTGCTCATCTAACAAAGCTCTTATCCTGCATGCTCGTTTTCTATGGACTATAACTTTGCAGAATCAATGGCTAATAATACTGAACAAGGGCTCCAGCGCACTGGCATCACCCGTTCGCGTACTGATGAACAAATCGTGCCACGCAATCGATGGGTGCCAATTGGGAAAAGCAACTGCTATCTGGATGAAGAAAAATCTCAACGCAGCCCAATTTTCAAGATTGCTGTGGACATTCTCAAGCAAACAAACTTCTTCAGAGCCTTTACAACAACGTCATACAACATACCCTCTGCTATTTACATTCAACAATTCTGGGATGACTAGTACGTTTTGACAGAAAGCTTGGAAGTTTCACGTTCAACGGACGAGCAATGGTTCAATCTCAATCAAGACACACTCAGAGATGCTCTTCAAATCACACCAGTCGACAACAACCGGTGCCTCTTCTGAGATCTATCTGGGTTTCCGGGCCCTAGATACCTCTTCTCCTTCCAACTCCTGATACCCATGTGGAATTTGTCAATAAGTTGGGTAGGTCCAAAAGGGGGGAAAGGAAGTCGTAGCACGTGTCCCACTGTCACCTACTAATGACATTTTTCCAACCTTGGGAGGGTAATGCTTAGCTAGCAACCATCATCAATCTTGCCTTACGGGAAAGAACTTCTGGGAATTGAAGCCGAGAGCCCCATGCTACAAATCCTTGGGGAATTGTCAACTTCGGAGAGCTCACATCGACGAATTGGCTGAAAAGGCATGTGGAGAAGAATTTACTCAATCCATCCACACCTTCACCAGAAGACAAAATGAAGTATGGCAGCAAACATACTCTAGGAAATAGAAAGCAAACTCTCATCCTAATCCCAAGCTTCATGGGTCACAAAATTGATCATATTTCAATCCGGCAACGCCTAGCACAACTCCCCCAAACCCCAACTCTCCATTACATTTGGCCTACAGTGAGAACCTGACTAGGTCATACTCAAATTCAGTGCTAAGGTAGCAAAAACGCGAGTTCTTTGGATGACGAATACCGAATGAACTCATCAATGATGTTCATTCGAGGCAGACTACTATTATGCTTATCATTAAAAAGTTGCACAGCATCAACAGTACATTGGCGGGTGAAGAACTAAGTTGATTCCTGAATCTGCTGGGGGCATCAAAGACCAGTCCCAAGCTTACTAAACAAACAAAACCAAAGGCAACTGAGCAACCACAGTCTCTAAAACTGAAAGCCAAGGACGTCGAAACATCTCACCGGCCCAAACCTAAAGGAGAAGAAGGCGCAAGCCAGTGTCTGAAGTATCTGATGCTCAACCACAATCACAAACGATCGCGAAGCAGGAGAAAGTGACTAAAAGAGAAATGTTTAAGGTTTTGAAGTGCATATAGTTAGATGAATTCGATGATGAAGGGGTTCCTGTTTGCTAATCCCATCTTAGAAGACTCAGAGAGCCGATACTGCAAAGAGTTTTGCAAGAAATTTTAACAGATGCCAACCCCAATTCAACGGGGTCCTCACAGTCCCTCCTAGTGGTTTTTAGGGAAAGGCTGACACTGGGAAAATTCAACCACTACCAAACAAGCCACTACCCAGTAAGGGAAGGGGAAAAAGGAGGGGGGGGCCGGAGGGTGGCCAATGAAAGGGGAAAGAGAAAGTATGCGGCAGATAACAAGCTTGCCTAAGTTCTCCCTCCACCTTCAAACTCCAAAGAAGAAGAAGAGCTTGACAGAACAATATATATTTCAGAGGCACTATCAACATCCAAACTGTAACATCCGGGTCTGAAGAACCTCTTCGTTATAATTCCGAGCCCGATTATCCATGTCCGTGATACTGAGTCGATGAAGGGATGCCTTCCTGGGTATAATTGGGACTCAAGACGAGGGTCATGGCTGGATCAGACCCTAGGTAGCACGGAGATAAGGCCAGGCTGGGGACCAAACCCCTGTACCATAATAAAGCCAGCTGGATCATATACCCTAGGTGACGATAAGAAACGTGATGAAGGCCAGGCTGGACGCAAACCCTGATGACATTAACATATGCGAATCTCTACCTATTACCAACTCTGAGAGTTTCTCATGCTGGACCAAAACCTTGAACTCACGGATAGTTGAGATCACTGGTCTCCAATCCAATCAACCTCAACCTGAGGCATATGGATGAAGGGTTTCACGAGGCTTCGGCAATAGACCCAGATTTGGCATAAGAATCTTGAAGCTCACGTTGTTGAACAGGTGATACCAGAAGAACCTGTCAGCTCTACAGGGACATTGTCTTCTCTATAACATCTCGCCAAAGATTTCAGCTTTGGTGATCAATTCTTGAATGACAAACCGTCTGAGGCCGATAATGAGAAGACAACAGCTGACACTAAGGCTGAATCAATGGTATCCGTCACTATTCAGCAAGACACTTCTATCACGCGCTGCAGATGACATCTCCTGGTGTTCGATCTCGGTCTGGACCTCGATTCACGCTAATGTTCATGGCATCATATCACGCAACGCAACACAATCACAACTGCAGGCAACAACAATCACAACTCTTATCCACTATCCAAACCTCCAACTTCAACACGGATTCATCAGAGTCGCTTCTGCATTAAGACGCATCGGGTGAACTCGAGTAACACTAGGCGGACCGAGTGAGAAGAAAATCAAGCTCTGGAATCACGGTTAGACAAACAGGGGAGCAGGATCCGTAAGTTGGAAACCATGGATTGGTCCAACATGATCAGAGAGCAGACGGTGAAGTTTATTGAATCATATGAGATTGACCGAAAAATAGAAACTCATTTACGGAGTGGTTTAGTTCATCTGTAAAGCATGCAATGAGAGCTCCCCTTCGTGCTCGTTCAAGGATCTCCCTACGTCTGACATGAAGGAAATTCTGCTACCAACGCATGTTGAGGAAGAACTCACGACAAGAGGACAATGCTGAACACCCGAATAGCATATGAAGCACTGACAGGGCTCAAAACCACTCGGATGAAGAGGAGACTTTGATGATGATAAGGGCACAGGAGGGAAACTAAGAAGAAAAGGTAAGCAAAGACTCTCCAAAGCCTCCCCCTGGGTCGGCCTCCTTCAACCACCTACCGACTCCTCCTCCACCACCCGTCAGGCGCATCAGGAGCTTCTCTCTTCTATCTTCTTTCTAGGCGACAGACCGGAACTTCTGATTTATGCCCAAGCTCCTCCTCCACCACAGATCACAGTCTCATCCACTCGTCAGGAAGATCAGTCAACAGGCACTGCAGCCCCAAATTCCTCAAAGACAGCTGCATCAGCTGAATGCTCTGCGTGGACAACGACTAACTCCCAGACTAAGCCGTCAAACACATAGATTCCTGACGATCTCTATATGGATGAGGATACCACTGCAGATGAAGAGGGGGGTGAAATTTTTATTTTATAAGTTATATATTTTTATTTATATAAATATATAATAGTAATAAAAGGGGGGGGGGGGGGGGGGGGGGGGGATTGGCAAGTACTCTCTAGTATGATGAGTCGTACCGTGATCATAGTTCCTACAGTGACAACCTTAGGCAAAACTTGTGGAAACCTCTAACTGAAGACAGACTGTCCACTCCAGAACCTGCTTGGACTATTCCATCTTCTGATCTGTACATGCCAACAAACAATTGGGCCTCTGCTCTGAAGTCGACATATGAGCCTCCACAAGAAAGCTCGCTACTTGCTTCACAACTGGGGATATGGCGACAATTTAAGGACTGGTCTTGTAAAACAGCGAGGACTCTTCTGAACTTACTCCCAAGGATCCTGGAAGGCCCGTCATTCAGAAATCCATCAAAGTGTTACATCCTGGACGTGATTCATCTCCCAATTCAAATGGAAGAATGCCACAAACTTCTGTACAGATCAAGAGTGATGATGCAATCATCAGTAGCAAACTACGTCATCAAGCCACTCCACTGGGAGGTGAACCAGGCCATAAAACCAGTCAAAAAGCCCGACTTCTTTCTTCAACAAAGATCTGGAGTATCTACGATATATGTGTTGCAAATTGGCAGAAGCCCGGCCTTTGTCAATCTCAAAGATGAAGTCGGCATATTATCCGAAGTTGATTGGAACAACTGGTGCCATGATCAGTTACTGGATTGCAGAGGAATGGCAAGATGACATTGCAGAGCAATGTTATGGTATTCTCGTATTGGTGGTTCAACGACAACGATTCAACATTGACGCGATATCTCATCTGAATGATACCGCCGATCAGTAAGGACTCCATAAGCTATCTTAAGCGTCGACCGAGATCGAAGGTCTTTTCAATGTATGCGGTAGCAACAACATGACGAAACGTAGTCCTTCGTCGAGCTGACCTCAAATAATAAACTATAGCGGATAAAGGGACTTCAAACACATGTATCTCCCAGTGAATTTGAAGATCTGTACCTGTAAATCTTCAAGGTCATCTTGAACACACCTATCACCCGAGAGGACAAAAATGATTCTCTCTACAAGCTGTCAACCTATGGGCACCAGCAAACTTGGTTATTAGACACCATGTAGAATACTTTCCAGCATAGGGAATGTGAGATTATTGGTGTTACAACCGAATAGCACATGCTAAACCTCACCAAAACTCATGGGAAGCCACTGGATTTTGATTCAAGCATGACTACACGTCAAGATACTCCAAGGGCAGTCACATCCCAAGACCGGGAAAAGATACGAGGGTTCAGATAACATGAAGGGTCTATGGAAATACACAAGTACAGTGATGGCAACTCTGCAACAGATTGAGCGAAGCAATGGACTATCGAGTCAAGGAATCCAGATCAACATACTAATCCACGGTAAGAACACCAGATTTTGGTCGAAGTAAAGATGTGGTGACATAAGCAAGGAAACTTCATATTTCGCTATCGGGCAAAACGGCAAAAGACACACTTATCTATCGGAATGCTAGATACGGGGTGCAGATGATTATGAGGTTCAATGAGATCCACAAGTTTAGTGATGGTACTCTACAACAGATCGATGAAGCGTTAGACTACCGAGTCAAAGAGTTCAGAGTCAACAAGACATGGCTAAAGACATGACGTATCTTCCGGAATCTGGAGAGCTTTGTTGGTGGACGGATTCGAGAAGGCGACTACCGGTTACTGAAGAGAACCGAATGAGGGGTAGTATATCTTATATGTTGTTGTAATATGTACATTATTATGTAGTGACTAAAACTGTAACTTAGGCTTGTATATTAAGTAACTATATGTTTCATATTCGGATTATATAAACCTGACACACTTTCTCCTAAATTTTCCTAACTTAAATCAATTGAGACCCAAAATCTCAACGGATTTGAAATTTTTGCTCGGGGGAGAAAATGTGATTTAATTATGAAAATCTGATATAAAATGTGCTTTATCGGAGTTATAAGGATGGTATGGTTAGGTACATGTTCCCATGATCCTGCTAGAGCCGGAGGGATCTACCCATGTACAATCCACTAGTTAGTGCAGAAGTCCTTAGGTATGATTACAAAAGGAGTAATGTGAGAATAAGGGAATAGTGCGAACTGAGATGGAGCTAGTACTGGAATAAACCCAACAAGGTTCTAGTAATGAAGTCTCGGTAAGCACTGAAGGGGTTGAAGAATGAAAAAGAAATGTTAAGATAAAGGGTGAAAAGAAAGCAGCCCTCCTTAAACATTAGGCAGAAACCGGGTCAATACATATGCTGTCAGAATCACAAGGTTGATTGCTGACATTGAAGACAAGTATCATGGACCCAGTGATACGCTGCACAACCCTCCCTAGCTACTCAAGATCCCTCAAAGGATTCTTGTTTCATTTCTCACGGAGATCAATACAATTCTATCGTCTCTCTCACTCCGAGTTAGATGATATTGAAAAGGTGGCAGTCTGCTCCAGCCTCCGACTACTAAAAACCAAAAATGCACTATTGAGTCTAGAGCCTTGAGATCATCCAAAAGTCTCGTTAGGACACTTATCCATAATGTGCTTGTTTCTCACACACTGTGACAACAAGTAAAGATTTTAAGAGTCCATCGCATTATCCTCGTGGTATTGCCAGAACATCCGAGTGATACGAAAGTACTCACAATGAAGATGGAAATCCTTCTAGAGCCGACGTCAAACAAGCTCTTGGTAGGTGACATGTGAGATCCACTATGGATTAAACTTGTGACAAATGGAAAGCAACGATGGTGCGATTCGTTGTGAATAAAACTTGTTCTAGGTTGTGAATTGACGGATCGTTTTGGAAAACCTTTCGATATGCTCAACAAATGATTTTCGAGCACATTGACTGTGTATATCTTTCAAAACAAATGTATTTCTGATGAAATTTGATTTTGTGCAATAAAACTCTATCGATGTGTCACAAAAATACTTTCTCAAGTAACACGTTGATTGATTTTCAAATCAATTTTTTATCTTTAATTGGTAAGATAGTAACTAACCGATTCACTCTTATCGTGCTGTCTACTTTGAGACGTTCCGATACAGAGAACAGGTAGGTATGGAGATTCTGATGGTTACTCATCAGATGATTTGATACTTATACTGGAAATCCTGTCAAGGAGATTCTTCTTAAGATGAATCTACCTGATCACAGGTCGGTCCTCACAGATCCGGAGGTTAATCCAACCATACTCGGGTGAATGACAAAGCCACATTTGCCCACAAGCTTTATTGCTAACTGTTTCATTACAGGATCAAGCAAAGATGGAGATGGAGACACCTCATTCCAGTGGAGTCAATTCACCACCCAATGCTCACACTTAAGCTTTTCAAGTAAAGACATCATGACAACTGAATGACCTACAACACAGCTTCCGCAACTCTGAGAAGTAGTATCATGATCAAGAAAAGTGTGAGCATGCGGGTCCGAAGGTCACAACATCACATGAAGGCAATGCTACTTAACAAGGATGATCAAGAGATTTAAGATGGACGATGATCTCAAAGAAAGCTCAAAGATCACACAAGCCTAAGGGACAAGTCTCAAATTTCACTACATAATGTACAAGGACATCAAAGAATGAAGAATCAAAGACTTCGAGCTACAGACAGAAGGTCAATGAAGTAGAATGCTAGAATTCATAATGTATTTTCTGGGGTGACCTCCCTTAGGGGGAGACTGTTAGGATTATGAAAAAGACTCGGTCACCCCGTGTATAAGCTAAAATATCATAGCTCGAGGTCTAACTGTTAATGTATGACTAATAGTATTGGGCCGGGCCTTTAGCCCACCTGTAAGCCCATACTCAAGCCCATTGGGGTATAAACACACATGTATATAAACCCCTTTCCAGCCATGGAAAGGGGTTGGTTGTTCATTTTATATTAACACTTGATCTTGCACTTTCTCTCTTTAGAAATATCACTTTCTCTCTCTAAGATTAAGTAGCCAACCCATCATCTCTTGCTTGTGTTATGATATCATGTATACTACAATCTATTTATGGATTGCCCTACACATTAGATAAGAAAATCAGTTTCTTTTGGGGACCCAAACCATCACTGACTCGGATCTGCCTTGTGCATCAATATAATCAAACCTTTTTAGGGAGATTGATGCACTGTTGTGTTTAGAAACATGGTCTAAAACTTTATTCTTTGGTTTCTAAACCCAACAAGCTGAGGCCTTAACAGCATTAAAATTATTTCCCTTAACAACATTAACTACCGCTTTTGGCCTAGCAGTATTAAATTTTTAATCCCTAGCAGTATTAACCCTTTGATTAATAATACTGTTTTTAAATGTTGTGTTCTTATGAATGGGCCTCTTAACAGTTGAATGTGCTGATTTAGAAAGATATGACATTGGTCTAGCAGTATTCACTGTTGTTTTTGAGTGAGCAGCATTAACTTGTCTAGCAGTATTAACTGATACTAAACCAGACTTCATTAGTACTGCTCTTGGAACTAAGTTATTTTTAGCACAGGGGTAAGTCTTTTTAGCAAAGTTTTGATGATTCACCCTTTAAGCATTGTTCCAAACAGGTTTTACCATCCTTTGATTTTGAAACTATTTTTGATGGTAATTGCAATCGACCTGCAAATGATCAAAGCTTTCACACACATAACAGGCCTTATTAAGCATCTCAAAATTGCTTCCTAGTTTTTAAGACATTATATTGTTCTAATTTATTTGATTGCCTCTTGGACTGTGAGTATTTTGCCTATGTTGCTCAACTTGTTTAACAATTTTCCTAGTAGTTTTTTCTTGTTGTTTATATTTGACAAACTCTTTCTTAACAATACTAGGCCTAACCGTTTTCTTTTCAATTTTAGGCGGAGACACATCATCTTCCTCATCATCTGACGCCCATTCTTCAATAATTGGGGCATCATCATTATTCCTAACTACCTTAGGCTCTTCTTCACTAAACATAGCTTTACAGTTCTCAACTACAAGCTCATTAACAAACTCATCTAAACTAGTAAAAGACAAGTCAGGTGTTAGAGGCATGAATTTTCTTGTGTAGGGAGGTGGAACTGCATTATAATTTTCATAGCCTAAACCTTTCTTGTAATTGTCAACTATCTGACACTCTATGAGCTTGTTTAAACTTTTAGATGCATGTTTAAATTTATCTATATTAAGTTGAATGCCATCTTTTTCTTTTGAACTATTTCAAGCTTCTTCCTAAGATCTCTAATAGTTATGTCTCCTAAATGAATTTCAAATTTTAAGCCCTTAATATCTTGTAAATAAATAGACTCATTTGCTTTATAAACTTTAAGTTTTTCTTCCACTGACTCTAAACCTGTCTTATAACCTAAAACCATTAACTCAGATTTCTTTAAATCTTTTAATAGTTGATCATTTTGAGATTTAAGAGATTCAATAGTTTTTAAACAAGATTTTAAACAAACAGAATCATTTGATACCTCTGAGTCAGGACTTGAAGATGAGTAAGCAATGAGTGCATAATTAGGCCCTTCCTCTGCCTGATCACTCCAGTCATATCCACCAAGACCATCATATAACACCAAAGCTGTGGAAGTAGATGTTTCTACAGGCACACTCCTTCTTGAGCTTTCCTTGTTCTTGTTGTCTTGATTTCTTGGAGCTCTGCACTCCCTAGCAAAATGTCCCCTCTTGTGGTAGTTGTAGCACTCTACTTTGGACTTATTAAAACCAATAGTCTCATTACCATTAACAGTAAGTTTCCTTCCTGTATTCTTCAAAAACCTTCTAGCCCTCATAGTCAACATGGCTATTTGTCATCTCAAATCTATCTCTTCCATGCCATCTGGATAGATTTGTTGCAAGTCCTCATGTATAAGTTGAGGAATATTTGGTTGACTAGTAAAGAATGCATAAATAACAGCATCACTCAAGTTATTAATATTCATAGAGTTAGTAGCATTAACTTGAGTGCTAGCAGTAGAAACTTCATGAGCAGTATTAATTGCTTCATTAGTGCTGCTAGTGTTGTTATTTGAAGAGGACACAAAAGCCATGTTTTGTGGGCTTGAACTTGAGCTAGACATCCCTTTAACTTCTGGTTCATACACCTTGAGGTTGTTGTAGAGGTCATCCATGCTCATTGTATCTAAATTAGCTTTATTCCTCCAAACAACAACATGTGTGTTCCACTCAGGTGACAAACTTCTTAATAACTTTTTATTAACATCTTCTTGTGAAAGCTTTTCATCCAAAAGCTCTAACTAACTCACAAGCTTTTGAAGCCTATCAAAAGTTTGATCAAGCATCTCTGAGCTTGGAGCAGTGAAGTTTTCATATTGTTGCTTTAAGAGATTCCTGTGAGTCTTTTTAGTAGATGCATTCCCACCAAATCTCTTTTCTACAGCTTCCAGCAACTTCTTAGCATCCTTTATGGAGTTAAACTTTAACTGAAGTTCATTAGGAATGCCCATCATTAAAGTACTTCTAGCTTTCACCTCTAATCTTCTCTAACCCTTTTCTTCAGCAGTAGTAATAGGCATCTCTGTCATAACTCCTTCCACAATTGTTGTTTTGGCAAGGTTGTACCATTCTCTATGACTTCTCACAGTGCATAATCTATCATCTGGATATATTATTCAATCCTCATCCTCCAGATCTCATACTCACCAGGTTTGAGCATGGGAACTTTGGATGCAGCCACCATGTGTGCAGAATCTTGCTCCATATCTTTTAGCAAAAGATGTTGTGTATAAAAATAGGTTCTTCTTATTTAAAGCTTTTCAACAAGCTCTGATACCACTTATTGATCCTACTTTAATAGATCGAATTCCTTATGCTTGTTTAAGGTTTAGTTATATTAGATAAATCTAACACAATTATAGTAAAAGCTTTGTTTGAATGTATTAAAGATTATGCGGAATCTAATCTTTAATATTAAGAAGAATTATCAATGAAACAGTAATTCTATGAACATATAATTCAACAAATAAGCTCCAATATTATGAATGATAATAATTCGAATACTCTCAAATTATTAGGGTTACAAAGACCTTAAAGCTAAGAATTATACGACTAAGATTGAAAAACGATATCAAACTCTATGCCCTAGGACCTCCTTTTATACACCAAGGAGTCCTAGTCAGCTTACAATACTTTCCTAAGTATATAAAATTTTTTCTATAAATAACTAATACATATCAAGTAAGCAGTACTAACAAACAGTACTAACTTACACTAGCAGTACTAACTTAATACTAGCAGTACTAACTATTTAGAATAATTTCTTGAGCAGTAGTAACTCTTCAGCAGCATTAACTTTAAGCAGTCTTTGTACTATCAGTAGTAACTTTCACTAGCAGCATTAACTTTTGTACCAGCAGTAGTAACTACTTAGTATATTTTCTTTGAAGTTCATGAGCAACACTAAATCTAGCTGAGCAGCATTAACAAAAACATGAGCAGCAGTAATCCAAACAGCATCAAGAAGACTTTTAATCCCAACATTCGTTATGGTTTTTATAGCTCAAACGGACTCGAAAATGCCCAAAAACCAATTTTTAATTTCCAAACAGCACTTTATTTTCACTAAAAATACATTCTGGTCTAGTTTTAAAAACGCGATAACTTATTCGTTATAATGGTTCACGAAACGAGCGAATACTACAATTTTTTGTAAATTCGAGCTCTACACACTATCTTTTATAAACTATTTCCGACTCGGACCAAAACGGGTCAAAATGTCAAAACAAAAACTAGACAGACTCTTTATAAAAACAGTTTTGCCGGAAAAATTACATGTTTTACGTCTGATTTTAATGTTCTTTATATCCACGTGTTCGTATATAAGTCTACAATCATATTTTCAAGGCCTCGGCTATTTAAGACCAGATTTACTGTCTGAAAAACTAGGTACAAAATATGGACAACAAGCTTGCATTTTTCAATCTACCACTTTAATTCTCCCATAAATTGTAACTTCCTATTAGCCTAATCCCTTCCACCAATTTTCATCACAACAACAAATCCATTCTAACCTAGTCCCTTCCATCATTTTATCAAGAATCAACATAAAAATAAGAACAAGAACAACATATATAATTTTCCTAGTTTAAGTTTATAATTAACTATTTTAACAACAAAGCCAATATTTCAACATGTAATTTATAAAATGACAATAATAAGTAGTATAAGAGTATGTACATGTTTTATTATCCATTTTATAAACTCTTTATAAGATTTCATTTATAAAGGTTTTGCTAGCTTTCTTTAGAAAATCTTTCAACACAAACTAGTGGTGACATGTTTATATGAAGAGTAAACTGAAAAAATCATCCCTTTGGTTTATAGTTTGTGGCACTAATCATCCCTAGCCAATACTATTGGCACTAATCATCCCTAGGTGGTGAAACGTTTGATAAAAATCATCCTTAGAGGAAAATACAAGATTTATAAGATTTATAAAGGAAAATGGTAAATAAGATTTATAAAGGAAAATACGAAAGAACATGTTTTGCCAGAACAAGTAAATAGTCAATAAAGATGAACACGCGAGAGAATCAAAATAAGCTTTTCATATCATAGCAAAGCTTCATAGTTGGTTACAATCAATCCCATAACGGGGATACTTGATTTACAAAATTTCTAGTATTAACATCTAGACCTAGCCATCAGTCTAATGTACTACATAACCATGATACTACCAAACTAACGGCGAAATCCCAAATTCCTCTCAACAAGTGACTCCAACCTTTTAAGTCTCCTCCGAGTATTATCACGATCCCTTCGAATTTGACAAAACTCCTCCTAAGAAAGTGCCATGTGACAACGAAGACTGTCGACACGATCTCTC
The DNA here is from genome assembly GCA_026074375.1 of Tanacetum coccineum. Lineage (NCBI taxonomy): Eukaryota > Viridiplantae > Streptophyta > Magnoliopsida > Asterales > Asteraceae > Tanacetum > Tanacetum coccineum. The sequence continues at coordinate 10,394 of BQNB010062525.1, read as the reverse complement.
TCGATGCACAACAAGGCTCGAACCCTCAGGTTCTGTCGTCCTAGACTCCTAACCCTATCAGCCAAACCAACTCTCTCTCTGCTAGCTCTAACTCCATCACTAACACCTAAATCTGTAATAGTCTTTGCATCAGTAGTACCAATCTCTATATGCTCCTCTCCGCTAACATCAGATGAGTATGAATCTCTGAACCTCTTGCGAGGTGGAGGATCAGCAAGAGCAGGGGCTATCAATCTCGAAATAAGAGTAGATGATGGTACCAAAGTAGTAGGGGATCTGCATCTCTTGCGAGATGGTCCAGCAGAAGGTGAAAATGAATCCAATAACCTCTTAGAAGATGAATCTAAGGATGACTCTGATGTCGTAGGTGGGTAAAGAGTAGACAATGGTGCAGACCTCCATCGCATAAAAGCCTTACTACATCGTGGAGTCCTAACCGGGGATCAACCAATTTAGGTGATGCAACTCTAGTCGATGTTCCTGAATGAGACTGACCTGATGCATCACATCCTGAAGAATGAACTGATGATGAGTCTGAATATGAACTAGAAGACGATGGTCTGAATTAAAATCTGGTAAAGAATGACGATTCGAAGAACGATGAGATACACGTCTCCATGCAAGTCTACGAGCAGGAAAAGGTCAAACTCTCTTCCTTGCAGTCAACAACTAACAAGGCCCATTGGGGTGGGTGCGATAAGGTTGACCGAAAGGAATAGCCTCACCGGGTCGGACAAGAATTGCTGGCCGTCAACGAATCTTGGGTGGGGCAACAACAGGTGCAAGTGGAAACTCAGCTGATGGTGCAAGAGACTCATGCCTCTCGGGTGAAAACTCATCATCCACCTTCGAGTCATCAGAACATAAGAAGGGTGAAACCAATGGTAACTCTGGTGCTACAGGAAAGGAATCATCTGATGGATCAGAATCAGAAGAAGATGAATAAGCCACCAAATCGAGCACTCCGGTAGGTGAGATGAAAGAAATGGCTCCCACCTCCGGTGAAACTAACAAATTAGCAGGTGCAATAGGAACCTCAGCAGGAACCACGGGGATAACAAGTATACTGGTAGGAATAGTTCCAAAGAGAATCACTCATGGGACATGAGAACCCACACTCTCCTCAGATGAATTTGATGAAATAAGAATAACAGGAGCTGGCATGACCTGCACAAGCAAAAGTTTCTATAAATCTCTTTATATGAAACCATGCTAAGTGCGTACAATGCCGAGAAGTAAGTATGATGCAAAATATGATATGGCAAAATGATGTATAAAATAATTATGGTAATATGATATATATAATTTGCACTTATATATATATATATATATATATATATATATCTATATATATATATATATATATATATATATATATATATATATATGCTATTATTATCAGATATATATGTAAGCAGGTAAGAACACATAGGATCACATACTGGTTATAGACCAGACCTAGTATGAGCTACCTGGTTCGCTATAACCTTGGCTCTGGATACCAATCTGTCACACCCCCAAACGGGGCCTAGACGGAATCACGTGTACGGGGGCGTAACGTCATAATACACATCACACAAGATCAAGTAAACGACCACTATATGGACGTTTGATAAAACATAACTCGTGGCTTTGATAAAAACATAATAAGTCTTACAATATTCTTAACATAATTCAAATAGTTTTAGCAGAAGCTTAAGACAAATGCAGCGGAACCATAATATGTTTTTAAAACAACAAGTATTAAAATTTAAAAATAAATTTTCTTAAAAGACACCCGGCAATGCATGCAACATCAAATAGCACCTCAAGAATAATCTAGCTAAGCACTTGAGAAAACATGCTTAAAATAGTCAACATAAAGTTGATGAATTCATAGGTTTGAATTTAGTAATAAGAGTGGACCACAAGTTCACAGTACGCATGCGACAGTTATAACAGATACAACTTCACATAAAAATATTTACTGTTGCGCTAAGCTCATGACACCGAGGCTCAATTCAAAGTAGCATATTCTATGCCAATCAAGAAATTAACTGCCCTAGAGGTATCTGACCAAGATAACCTAGTGAAATCTGACATGGTATATATCCATTTGTTCGTGTATCCCGAATCTAGTAAGCGCTACTTACCCGGATAGGGATAATTAGTCCCAGTAGATCTATTTACAACATTCGCGCTCACTTAACCAGTACGGTCGGTTAAGAAATTAACGCTTCATGATAGTTCGGGCATTAGTGGTCTATTCGCAACTTAGGCAACACGTAATCAAGAAAAGGCAACGTAAATTAAATGTGTCTATAGTTTAAAAACAAGCAATGTTCTCACCCTAAAGTAGTAAAGTAGAAATAGTAAAACGTGGGGCTATGAACTCACCTTTAGCAAATGGTGAGATAATAATCAATCGAAGAGATATAATGCCAAGAGGTCCTACTTGCGACCTAAATCAGTGACGCGTCTTAGAAAGACGGAAAGTATACGAAACTTGTATGAATCGTTTATAAGAGAAAAAGTCATCCATACGTGTTTGTGCTTTGACTTAATTAACAAAACGTGACTATATAATATTATAGAGTTTTTCATTAAGTTCCGGCATTTAACCAAAAATTACCATTTTTAGTAAGTTTCTATTTTAGGAAAGTTTTTAGTTTCGGGACGTTAATACCATCCCCTATATTTGCTAAATCCATATTTCCTTAAACACACTAGAGAATCCTAAACGTTTAACTTCCATGCCTATCTTGCTAAAATTCACTAAACTTACTATTTTTAGTAACCTTAACACTTTTCCTAAAATATGTTAATGACGTTTCTAATGATACTAATCAATATATATGTGATTCTATATGTTTCGCTAGTGTTTTAAAAGCTCAAATTATCTCGAAAAGCGTCCAAAAACTCATTTTACTATTCATATAGGCACCTTCGTTAATTATTTTGCCAAAAAATGTTTCAAGTTTTATTTGGCTATAACTTGGCCGTTTTAAGTCTGATTTTAGTGTACAATATATGAAACTCTATCTACTCGAAACGAGCTCTCCAAAAACTACCTTTACGCCAAATGAAAACATTCTTAAGTGTCCACAAACCCAAAAATAAAAACGGATCAGCAACATTGTTTTTCGTAAATGCTTCCAAAAATCACACCAAACTTCACAATAGTGCATAATCTATCCTAATCTCCATTCACAACTAATCCACAACAAAACCACACCTAAAACTAACCTAATCCCTTCATTTCTATTGTTGCAACTCACCTCACCAAGATCATAAAGTCATAAACATATTACTTCCATTTTTATTAAAGATGTCAAGATGTTATTTCATTTCTTTTAGAAAAATTAACACAAACATCATAGGACTTTATAGATCTATGCAAGAACATAAGTAAATAATAAATGAAAGTAGAAATGAAAGCATAAGTTTTAGAGTAAGCTTACAAAATAAAGAACAAGCTTAAAAAAAGATGATGGAAGACTTGGATCTTGAAAAACCCCAAATAATAACTAAATCCTAATTTGTAGATCTTGAAATAAACCCTTGAATCAATGAACCAATACTTGTAATCACCCTAAATAACCTTAGATATGAACCTAGTATACTTGGATCTTACACTAAATCAAAGAAATGAAAACCCTAAGTGGGAGTTTGTTTGCCGTGAGCTAAGAGAACAAAAGAGGGAGAGAAAGAAATTTTTGAGGCTATGAAATAAAGAGTGAAACCCTAAGTTGTGATATAGGAGGTATATATAGGAAGTAACTAGGGTTTAGGGTATGTCATGGATTGTACATGTGACCAATACACACCAAAAGTGTGTGTGTGTTTGCTCGGCCGAACCTCACCACAAGGACCATTTGGTTCAAATTTTTGGATCATGGTTCTAGTTATGCAAGATTAGATGGTCAAAGGTCTTAGTCTAAGTCTTACAAGAGTGTAAGAGTTCACATGGTGGTAATGCATGGTAAGTGTGCATGATAATGACACTCTCATGTGTCACTATCCCTCACATGCATGAGAAATTAAAAAAAAGATACCTTTGAATTAATTTAGGACTTATGGTTATTTTGGTTTGGGTTTAGGCGTCCGAAATAATAAGAGGGGAGGGGGGACATGAACGAAAATTTTGACTTATAAACATGAGATGAACGATAACTAAAGTTTACACGAAAAGATTTCAGGTTTTCGGGGTTCCGTTTGATCAAAAACGCGAAAAACGTAAATTATACGCTAAAACGTAAAAATAAGTATCATAAGTGATCGTAATCTACGAAACACTTAGAAAAGATAAAATAATGCATATAATATCTATACAAATCATAATCCAAAGTCAAAATACGTCCGATGACATTTTTCAAATTTACGCGGGTTAACTTCCTGGTAAATCGCCAGATTCAAACGTAATGTATAAAAGTGAAAAATAATGATCGGAAAAGTTTAAAATATTGACCTAAAATTTACGAGGTGTGACATCCTTCCCTCGTTAAAAGAGCTTTATCCTCAAAGCTTAAGACGTATCTTTAGACGCATGTGCAGGGTTAGCAAATAGATAAGGATACTTTTTCTTCATTTGGTCCTCGCGCTCCCAAGTAAACTCAGGACCTCGTCTTGAGTTCCAACAGACTTTCACAATTGGGATGCAGCTTTGCTTTAGTCGTTTAACTTCTCGATCCATGATTTTGACCGGTTCTTCAATGAAATTTAGCTTGTCATCAATCTGGATTTCATCCAACGGAATAGCTAGGGGTTCGTCGGAGAAACAATTCTTCAAATTGGAAACGTGAAAAGTACTATGAACCCGAATTAGTTTCTCTGGGAGTTCAAGTAGATATGCAACCGTTCCCACTTTAGCAAGGATTTTGAAAGGTCCAATATAACGAGGATTTAGCTTCCCCCGTTTGCCAAAACGTATCACCCCTTTCCACGACGATACTTTCAACATAACCTTATCTCCAACTGGAAATTCCAATGGCTTACGTCTCCTATCGGCATAGCTCTTTTATCTATCACATGCCGCTTGAATACGCTTTTTGATTTGGATGATCTTTTTCGTGGTTTCATGAATAATCTTAGGGCTAGTAAGCTGAGCATCTCTAACCTCAGCCCAACAGACAGACGATCAACATTTTTGGCCGTACAGTGCTTCAAATGGTGCAGCTTTAATACTCGTATGGTAGCTGTTGTTGTAGGAAAACTCCACCGAAGGTAGGTGTCTATCCCAACCTTTTCCAAAATCAATCCCACAAGTACGCAGCATGTCCTCCAAGGTTTAGATGGTTCTCTCACTCCGACCATCCGTCTGCGGGTGATAAGTCGTACTCATATCCAATTGAGTACCTAGTGCTTTGTTTAGCGATTGCCAGAATTGAGATGTAAATTTACTATCTCGATCAGAAATAATCAAAACTGGCACGCCATGTCTTGAGACTACTTCCTTCAAGTATTGTCTCATCAAATTTTCCATCGAGTCGGTTTCCTTCATTGGTAAGAAATGAGCAGACTTGGTGAGTCGGTCAACAATTACCCAAATTGCATCCTGACCAAATGACGTCTTTGGCAACTTTGTGACGAAATACATTGTAATGTTCTCCCACTTCCATACTGGGATCACAGGTTGAACCAACAAACCAGATGGTTTATGTTTTTCGGCCTTGACTTTTGCACAAGTCAGACACTTACTGACGTAGGTGGCAATCTCAGCTTTCATATTTGGCCACCAATACAGTTTCTTCAAGTATTGGTACATCTTATCCGATCCAGGATGGATCAAATACTTTGACTTATGCGAATCATGCATAATCAAAGTTCTCAAGTCACTAAAACAGGGTATCTAACTTCTATTCCTCAAACATAATGTTCCATCAGCATGGGGCTCCAGATTCTTAATCATACCACCCAAATCTTCGATTCCATAATTCTATTCCTTTCTCGCCTTAACCTGAGCGTTTAAAATTTGCACGAGAAGGTTTAGACCAATTGCCATAACCAAAGCTCGAACTCGTAGTGGCTTAATCCGTTCCTTTCGGCTCAAAGCATCTGCCACCACATTCGCATTTCCCGGATGATAAAGAATTTCATAGTCGTAGTCACTCAACAATTCCAACCATCTACGTTGTCTCATGTTCAACTCTTTCTGATCAAGAATATGTTGCAAGCTCTTATGATCAGTGAACACAACGCACTTCGTGCCATACAAATAATTTCTCCACATTTTAAGAGCAAACACCATCGCTCCAAGTTCTAAGTCATGTGTAGTATAATTCTTCTTGTGAATCTTGAGTTAGCGTGATGCGTAGGCTATAACTTTCTCTTTTTGCATTAGAACCGCGCCCAACCCCTTGTGAGAAGCATCACAGTAAACAACGAAGTTTTCACTACCTTCGGGTAAAGCCAAGATCGGTGCACTAGATAATTTTTGCTTTAACAATTGGCATGCAGTTTCTGCCTTTACAGTCCAATCAAACTTCACGCGCTTCTGAGTCAACTTCATCATAGGTTTGTCAATCTTTGAGAAACCATCGATAAATCATCGATAATAGTCGGCAAGACCTAGAAATTGATGAATTTCTGTCGGAGTCTTGGGCGATGCCTAATCCTTGATTGACTCAATCTAAGCTGGGATCACGTGAATGCCTTCACTATCAATCACGTGACCGAGAATTTGTACCTTCGACAGCCAAAATTTACACTTTGAAAACTTGGCGTATAATTCTTCCTTCTTAAGCAACTCCAAAATTAACTTAAGATGTTCTGCATGCTCTTCCTCGCTCTTGGATTAGATCAAGATGTCAGCAATAAAAACAATTACGAATTTATATAAGTAAGGTTTGCACACCCGATTCATCAAGTCCATGAATACTGCCGGTGCATTTGTCAATCCAAAAGGCATTACTTGGAACTCATAGTGGCCATAGCGAGTCCTAAACGCCGTCTTTGGAATGTCCTCATCACGAACTCTGAGTTGGTGATAACCAGAACTCAAGTCGATCTTTGAGTAAACACTTAATCTTTGCAACTGATCAAATAAGTCATCGATTCTCGGAAGTGGATATCGATTCTTCACAGTCAGCTTGTTTAGTTCACGGTAATCGATACACATAAAAAAAGATCCATCTTTCTTTTTGACAAACAAGACCGGGGCTCCCTAGGGTGAGGAACTTGGTCTTATAAACCCTTTGTCAGAAAGTTCCTGTAGTTGAGTAGACAGTTCTTGCAATTCCGACGGTGCTAATCTATACGGGGCTCGTGCCACAGGAGCAGCACCTAGGACTAAGTCTATTTGGTATTCAACTTGTCGTGTTGGTGGTAATCCCAAAAAATCTTCTAGAAAGACCTCTGGAAAGTCCCGTACAGTCGGCACATCCTCAAGTTGCTTCTTCTTCGACTTGTCTTCGGTTTCCTTCTTCATAACTTGTGCCAGAAAAATTGGGCAACCTTTCTTAATATATTTCTAAGTCTTAGTGCATGATATAATTCTCAACTTCGACTTCTTTCCTTTGCCACTTCTATCACCTTGAACTATCAAAACTTCATCTCTATAGGGAATCCGCACAATCTTTTCATCACACACGATCACCGCGTGATGGTTCGCTAACCAATCTATGCCGATGATGACTGGTTCGATGACAAATAGTCTATATATAATTAAATATATATCCTAAATATCTCAAATTAATTATAGTATAGAGAGTATCCCGTTTGATAAGAGAATTGCTTGAGGACAAACAATATTTTATCTCCCGGATGTCGTATCCCGACAAGAGGTGAATTTGAAAACCTTGAAGGTATTTTGTTTGATGCTCGAATATCAAATATCTTGATTTTAGATTCTATTTCTAATAATGAAATGCAAAAACAAATAAAGTCTAGCTAACAAATTAAGCAATTAAGGAATTAAACATAAAAACGATAACGAGTATTAAAAAAATGCGACTAATTAAATAACACAAATTTAAATCCTAAAAAATGCAAAATGCTAAATTTTAAACTTAAATGAACTAAAATAATTTTTAAAACAGAAAATATATTTTTTTGAAACTTTTTTTTTATTTTTTATTTTTAAACAATTAAAAACACTTTCAATCTAGAAAATTAATAAAAATAACTAAACTATTTTATAAAAATTTAAGAAAATTCCTAAAAATGCTATACATTATCCTAAAGTTTATAAAGAAAATTGGCTCACAAAAAGCTAGATCAATAAGCTGTAATAAATCAAAATAAGCTGTTAAGCTTATTAACTAAAACACCCTTAAGAAGAAGATGAAACAAAGGATTTATGAAAAAGTCCCAAGGGCGCAATGGTAAGGTTCTGTGTGTGTGAAGGAGAGGACGCAGGTTCGAGTCCTGGACTTCTCTTTTTATTCAAATTTTTTATTTTTGATTTTCTTTTTGAAAAAGCTTAAATATAAGTGAAAATAAGAAACTTTAATAAAAAGACCTTTTGACAAAACTTAACTCCCTTTGCATTAGAACCGCCCCAACCCTTTGCGAGAAGCATCATAGTAAACCATGAAGTTTTCACTACCTTCGGGTAAAGCCAAGATCGATGCACTACACAATTTTTGCTTTAGCAGCTGAAATGCAGCTTCTGCCTTTTCAGTCCATTTGAACTTCACATTCTTCTGAGTCAACTTTGTCATAGGTTTGACAATTTTTGAGAAACCTACGATAAATCATCGGTAATAGCCGGCAAGACCTAGAAATTGACAAATATCTGTCGAAGTCTTGGGCGATACCTAATCCTTGATTGACTCAATCTTAGCTGGGTCCACGTGAATGCCTTCACTATCTATCATGTGACCAAAAATTATACCTTCGTCAGCCAAAATTCACACTTTGAAAACTTGGCGTACAATTCTTCCTTCTTAAGCAACTCCAAAATTAACTTAAGATGTTCTACATGCTCTTCCTTGCTCTTGGAGTAGATCAAGATGTCATCAATAAAAACGATCACGAATTTATCTAAGTACGATTTGCACACCCGATTCATCAAGTCCATGAATATTGCTTGTGCGTTAGTCAATCCAAAAGGCATTACTTGGAACTCATATTGGCCATAGCGAGTCCTAAACGCCAACTTTGGAATGTCCTCATCACTAACTCTGAGTTGGTGGTAACCAGACCTCAAGTCGATCTTCGAGTAAACACTTAATACTTGCAACTGATCAAATAAGTCGTCGATTCTCAGGAGTGGATATCAATTCTTCACAGTCAGCTTGTTCAGCTTACGACAATCGATACACATCCGAAAAGATCCATCTTTCTTTTTGACAAACAAGACCGGGGCTCCTCAGGGTGAGGAAATCGGTCTTATAAATCCCTTGTCAGAAAGTTCTTGTAGCCGAGTAGACAATTCTTGCAATTCTGACGGTGCTAACCTATACGGAGCTCGCGCCACCGGTGCGGCACCAGAGACCAAGTCGATTTGAAATTCAACTTGTCGCGTAGGCGGGTAATCCAGGCAAGTCTTTTGAAAAAACCTACAGAAATTCCCATACAGTCGGCACGTCCTCAAGTCGCTTCTCCTCTGACTCGTTCTCGATTTTCTTCATCGTCACTTATGCCAGAAAAATTAGG
>BQNB010062524.1:0-36046 GCA_026074375.1 Tanacetum coccineum | reverse complement strand
AAGCACAGCTTAGTTTACACTCACAGAAGAAACACACATTGAAGACATAAGCTTTTAAGTTTTTAGTATAAATAGGACCAAATGTAAGGCATCTAGTTTTTTAATTTTTAATCTTTTAAGTTTTTTTATAAATTTTATCTTTAATTTAAGCATGGTATCTGTTTTCTTAAGCAATTAATGAAGTATTGAGTTTTCAAGTTAAAATCCCAATTTATAATTTCAAGTCGTAAATTATTAAATTGTTATGAAATTTTGTTCAAAAGCTTTTATAAGGGTTTAATATTAACCTACTTGCAGTAAGTTATAAAAAGAGTTAAGTTTGTAGTTAGAAAAACCAAAAAAAATACTCACCTCAAATACCAAAGCTTACTTTTGGAAGATAAGCCAGAAAAGGATGGGCTTATGGACAATACCAGCTTATCTTTGATAAGCTGGAGCTTGTAGACAAAGCTCTCAAGAGCTTATTTGCCCTTGTTTAGAGCCAAGGGCCTTGTGAGTTCATTTTTCTCCATTTTAGCTTATTTACTTGCATTTGCTTATTTTCTGCTTATTAGTGCTTATTACCTGTTTGAATCTGCTTATTCATGCTTATTGATGTTGTTTAATGCTTAAAGTTCTAATCTTGTAGTTTATAAATCATTTGTTTAAGTTTTTCTTAAAAACTGTCAATTTTTAGCTAAATCTGTCATTTTCTTAATAAGCTTAATTGAGTGCTTAATCTCTGTTGAAAGTTGTTCATGGATGCTTAATATGTTGATATAATCAGTGGTTTTTAAAAACCTCACCCTTAATCTCTTTAAATCAGCTTGCAAAAGCCATTTTAAAAATTAAAGGGGTGTTTGGCATAAGCCCAAAATGGGTCAAAATGGGAGTTTCATTGGGTTGGGTCACCAAGTCTGTTTTGATTAGCAAAATTAAGAGTGTTTAACTGTTTTCAAAAGGTTGTAATTGATTAAATTTCATTTTAAAGGTTGTAGGTAACCATGGTTTGAATCTATGATTCCATAGCAGGTTGGCATAGCTTATTTGATTAAGGCTTAGGAATAAGCTTTTAAGCTCTTGTTTTGTATTGTTGTTAGAATCAAAATGCAGCAGAACATAGAAGTTAGAGTGTTCTTTGGTCAAGTGTATTCTTAGTCAATCTGTCAAAATCTATTTTAACTATAAAAAAGGTCTAGTTTTCAATCAAAAAATAAGCCAGTTAAAATCGTTTTTAAGAATTAAATTTTTTGTGTATAGGCTTATTTTGTTTCATATGTCCTCTGTCTCAGCTTATTTTAAAATTGTCTTTGTTCTTAATTGCTGAAAAGGAAGCCTGCATATAGGCTTTTGCCTTTTAAGCAAAGCACACTCAGTATGCATTGAGTGTGTTAAGCTTTTTCATAAGCCAACTTCTTGGCTAATAAGCTTTTCAAACTCTTTTGAGTTTGCTGATCCTAGAAGTCCATAGGCCAATGTCCAAGGGTATATAAGCCTTTTTCCCTTAAGACTCCATTTTCAGGCTTATAAATAAGCCAAAAGTGCCCTTTTGAGCTGTTTGGCTCAAAAGCTCCCCTGGTGCTGAGAGTGCTTATTTGTGCTTATTTGTTAAAGTTTCTTGCTTCATTTTTCTTTTAAGTGCTTTTTAGGTGTAGTTAAGCCATTTTGTTTGCTTATTTATCAGTGCATTGTGCTTTTTAGCTTTTTATAAGCTTAGTAGCTTAAAATTGATTCTAGCAGCACTAACTCTTAAGTTAGTACTGCTGAGAGTTTTAAGCCAACTTCTGGCTTATTTGGCTTATTTAATTTGCAAATTTTCTTCCTAGTTGTTCATTTTACTTATGTGTTAAGCTGTGTTTGCTCATCTTGCTTTTCACTTGCTTATTTGTCCTTTTAAAAGCCAACTAGTTTAGCATTTAGATTTAGCTTAAAAAGAAAAGTTCTGTCTGTCATAGCTTTTTCACTCATCTTTTTTATAGCTTATTTAACTTTCAAAATATCTTTTGATTGTTGTTTTATATAGACTTTTGGTCAATCTTTTAAGATTTGTAAGTTAATAAGCCCCAAGTTTTCCTAGCTTATAATTTCAAATATTTAAGTTTTTAGGGAATCTGTCTATTTAGCTTAAGTGTAGCTTATCATCTTTGCTTAATCTTGTTTGTTCATACTTAATAGGGTTAGTAGTTTATCTGTCTTGGCATATTTGTGCCTTTATTTGCTTATTTGTGCAAAAGCATAAGCTTGGCAGCCATAACCATCAAATGTTAGTACTGATATATTTGAATTTTCAGCTTATCAGCTTATTTGGCCTGCTTATTTGAAGCACATTGTGCTTATTAAGACTAGCCAAGGTCCTTTATGCAGCTTATTTGATAGTCAAAATCTTTTTGAGTCCTAAATTAGCTTAACAGTTAGGCTTGTTTCCATTTTAAGCTCTTAAGCATTCTGTCTGTTTTCTTTTGTGTTTTTTTCAGCTTATTCATTAAGTTTCATAAAAAAGTCCAAGTTTTAAAAGTGCTTATTTTTATGTGTTTAACAAGTCCTAAAATAAAATTTTTGAAAAAAATAAAAATAAAAAGGGGAAGGTGGAAGTCTCAGGTGAGCATGGCTCGAACCTGAGACCTCAACCCTCTTATACACCACACACACAACCATCTGCCCTTGGGACTTCTTCGTGTATCCATCTACACAATTAAATACTTATACACATTTAGCCCAATAAGCCTTATAAGCTGTTTTTGCTTTTTAACAGCTTATTGAGATAAGTTGTGTTCCCCAACTTTTTTTCTTAGAATCGTCATAACTTTAGCTATTTTTTTGTATTTTTTTAGATTTTTATATAAACGTTTAGTATTTTTTATAATTTATTTTCATTAAAAACTTAAAAAATTCATAAAAAATAAAATAATAATCAATAAAAAAATGAAATTTTTTTTAAATTTTCTTTATCACATAATTTTTTCTAGGAAAAATATTAGTTCTTTCGTATGGTCCATTTTTGATAAAAATTTAATTTTAAAGAAGGGAATTCAATCCCGTTCTCGTATTTACCGTTTTTAGCCTAAGTCACCTCCGTTTTTACTAGTTTTTTAAACTTTCATTTTAGTCCATTTAGAGCTTATTTAAAAGTGAAAAAATTAGATTTTAGGATAGAATTTGCGATTTTAGGTTTTTACTCACTTTTAGGTTTTCGTTATCGTTTTTAGGGTTAAATCACTTTCTTGTTATTAATCTTAGGTTTTTCTTAATCGTTTTTGCATTTTTAATTGTAGTGATAGAAAAGCCAATCATAACCTCATCCCATTCAAACATCGATTATCAATTCGTCATTCGATTTTTAATTGCACACCTCGTTGGGACATAACGACCCGGGAAATCAAACTTCCGGTTAAATATATATTATATTTTGTGAATTCTTAACCAATCCTTGGCTAAGGGAATTTGGTTGATTGTTTTCCTTTATTATATATATATATATATACTATTGAACGAACCAAGCACACTGAAAACTCATTTTTGAGTCTTCTATTTATAGTCTCTGAAATTGAGAGGATACGCCGTATTAAGTAAGGTTAATATGGCGTATTGGGGTGTATTCCTTAGAGTGCGCGCTACGTTCACAATCAATCAGTAATAATTATCTTTAATCACATTTAATGCAGAATCTTTGATTGTTTGACCAGCTGGATACGCGTATGTATTCAGTGGAATACGCCGTATTGGGTATTGAACGTACGCGTTTTTTTGTGAAGTCCAGGCACAGATACGCCGTATCTTCTTTGCTGGATACGGCGTATGTAGTCAGAAAAAAGCAATCTTCGAATATCATCTTTTAAGCTCCAAAATATGCCCTTTAGGCTTGTTTTCACAACGTTCTCCCAATAGTAATGCAATTACCAACTATAAGCATAAGAAACAATTCTTCAATATTATATAAAAGTGGGTAATTTACTTGGGATAAATGATGGTATAAAGTAACGTTATTTGATGTCATTAAATATCCCCCCACTTGAATCCTACTTGTCCTCAAGTAGACTCTAAAAATTTATTGAAAATGTATCCTAACCGAAGTTAAGAATTTTTCCTTTAAGCATTCTTTCATTAAATCACCTGTACAAAACCAAGCACCTCATGAAATATGGGAATAAAAACACTCAAATCACTCAACTAATCTAAGGTGTAACATTTAATGGGTATGCTCAATTACTCGGTCGTGATTAGTTTTTTATTATATGCTTGGCAAGGATACAGATCTCCACCACTAGAGCTAAGGAGTAACAAGTCAAAAAGTAAATTGGGTTAATAGGCTTAATGGTTGATCATTCTAACAATCTTTCACCAAAAGTATCACACTAACAAGGCAGCTGAATCATACATACATGGCCAAAACGATGGAATAGACATGTGCGATTCGATCACATCCTCATTCGAGTTTAACCAAGGGTTAGGACGAAGAATGATATAGGGTATGAATCTTCTAACTTTCACCAAAAGTAATAAACCAACAAGGCAGTTGAATCACGCACACATAGCCATAACGACAGAATAGACATGCATGACTCGATCACATCCTTGTTCGAGTAAAACCCAAGGTTATTTGCTAGGAAAGGAAAGTAAATTGTTGTTAAATAAAATTCACAAAACAAATAGATTAAGCCTGAATAAGGTATAACGTTGCTAGTAACTTTTCCCGACCATTCCATGATAAAGACTCAGAAATATATACAAATGTCTCAATCATAGCAATGACAAAGACAACCTAAGTTGGCGTTCCCATACGGTCAACCTCCCAATCATCCCAACTTATACATACTTTTACAAGGCAAGTGGTGATATCGGCCACTTTATACAAAACTATACATCGTTGATTTGTAAAACGTATCAACGAATAATCGATCCTCCAAGTAATTTATTGGTTTAAGTTTAACGAACCGACTATCAATCTTTCCTTCTCTTTTTTGATGCAATTTTCTATTTTTCCATTTTTTTTTTCTATTTTTCCATTTTTTTTTATTTTTTTCATAACAATACAAATCTCGGTGTAATTTCACCGTCTTCACCATCATAATTCATTCGGATAATTTTTCTTTAAACACTTCATCTAATAATCAGAATTTTGTGGACGCTTTGGCTGAGTACAGTTCCTTGAAATATGTCCAACTCCATTACAATTATAACACTTGACCGGATTTCCTTGACCTGCATTGGCATTCCCAACTCTATTATGTGTGCCCCCATTGCTTGCAACACCATTTCCCCGAGCAAAATACCTCTGATTCTGATTCTGTCGCCCTTGAACATTCTGAACAACAACCCGACCATCTTGAATAGTTGCTTGATTTCGGGTGTTAGATGAGGTTCAAAGTTGATTGTTGGTCTGAGGAAGCGTTGCTCTGAAGGATTGGGCAAGGAGCGCCATTTGTTTGGTGAGGTTGTCAAGTAGTTCATCAGTTTGAGTGTATCCGGAGTCGATTTGTGATGTTTCAGGGAATTGTGGGTATTGTGGTGATTGAGGGTTTGTTGATGAAGAGGGATATTGATGAGACTGGACATGTGATGATTGGGCATGAGGTTGGACCGTTGACACAAATGCAAGTTGATCATTCGTAGCAGGAGTGATTCTCTCAATAATCAGTCGATCTTGTGCAGCATGCTTCTCATGTTGTTTTAAGTATGCATACAACTGTTCGTGATTTGTCTCTTTTAGACCTTTGTTGAGTTTAACGGCTGTCACGAACCTATCCCATTCAGGTGACATATTGTTCACGAACTTGGAGTTCAGTTGAATGTTAGGCATTGTCATTCTGATATTCCTCATGTCATTGACCAGCTTGTGAAAGCGAACATAGTACTCATTGATATTTTCACCTGGAAGCATCTTGAATCGCTCAAACTCATCGTACAACTGAGATTCTCTATCTTCTTTTGTGAGTTCAGAACCAGCCAGAAGCATTTTGACGTTGTCCCAAATTGCTTTTGCTTCGATGTTGTGATTGATGAGCTTGTAGATATCTTTGGGAAGTCCTTGAAGCACAATATTGGTGGCACGGACATCTGCATCGTATCGTTTCTTCTCCGTGTCACTGAGGTCCTCATATGTACGAGGCCTTTCTGGTCCAAGAAGGACACCTCCCTCAGGGGTAGTTCCAAGGGCATCCCTTGTGGTTCCAAGCTCGAATGGTCCTTGATCAATCGACTGAAGAATTTGCAATCCATTTTCCTTTCCCCTACAGTACAATCGGATTCGTTGTGACCATCATTCGTAATCAGTCCTATCGAGCATAGGGGGCGGGTATCGGAACCGGCCGCTTGAATATCATCTGAATTACTAGACATGGTTGATTACTTGTATTATGATAAACTTTGGATCGGTACAATGATTAGTGATTGTATGTTAAAAGTGATGATTGTTTGTTTGATTAGGTGATATGTTGTTTGATTGTGATTTGGTTTGGTTGAAATAAATTAACGTAATGAAGTTAATGAAACTTAGGCAAAACGCAGTGAAGAAGCCTAGACAAAACGCAGTGAAGAATGAAATTTTGCCAGAGTAACTTCTTATCAAAACGCAATATGGTCTTCAAGCAAAAAGTAACCAAATGTTGAAGCAAAATGCAGTGATGGTCTTGAAGAAAAACGCAACCAAATCTTGAGGCAAATCGCAGTGATGGTCTTGAAGCAAAACGCAACCAAATCTTGACGCAAAATGCAGGGATGGTCTTGAAGCAAAACGCAGTGATCTTGAGGCAAAACGCAGTGGTCTTGAGGCAAAACGCAACTAAATCTTTAAGCAAAATGCAGTAGCCAAAACGCAGTCTTCAATAACCAAAACGCAAGAGCAAAACGTAACATATAATAAGACAAAACGTAGTACAGTTGTCTTTTACCAAAACAACAAAACGCAGTGTACTTTTTGAGGCAAAACGCAATGAAGAATGTCTCAGAAAGGCAAAACGCAGTGACGAAAAATACGAACTTTTTCACCTAAAAATCACCCTTTTGAACTTTTTTGCTTGGTTTCTTTTGCACAACTTAATCCTAGAAGGCTATAACAACTATAGAAACACTAACTTTAACATCACAAATGTGATAATCAAAGAGTGTCAAGAATAAGACAATAAACCTTCAAAAACTAAACTTTTGATCTAAACTAACCAAGAAAACGCACACACAATCTAGCTAATCATCCTATGGGTTCTGATACCAATTGTAGTGTATTGGATATCATAACACAAGACTAGGATTAATATTTGGTCAAATTGTCTAGAGAGAGAAAGTGGGAGTTCTAGAGATAGAAAATCACTTAGTGTGTGTTTGTGATAAAATGAACATCCAACCCCTTCCCATGGCTAGAAAGGGGTATTTATACAAGAGATTGGTGCCCCTAAATGGGCCATGGAGTGGGCTAACAAGTAGGTAAAGACCCGGCCCAACACCATAAGTCGTACGGTAAATAAACGATTAAAACTAAGATTACGAGCTAATCTATGCTAGACATAACAAGGGGTGACCGAGTCTTTTATATGGATTTTCATAATCCTAACACGTGCGGTTTCTTGCGTTTGTTGAAGTTGATTGATTTGGATCTTTTGCTTAAGATAAGTTCATAGCCTCGCATTAAATTCTTTTAATTGTTTTTAAACCTATGAGGGGGATGCATGTTTGTTTTATAAATCGAACACATATGATTTTATGGTATGCTGGACCCGATTAAGAGATTGTTTCCGCATAAGTAGCCATTGTCGAAGTCCCTTATTTCATGAACCGTTAATTACCTTGTAAGTTGAACGCCAATGCATTAAATAGATCTATTGGGTTTGACAACCCTGTCCGGGGTTTGAATCCTTATGACCACCCTGTCAAACATACATTTTGTATTTAGAAATTAGTAGGTATATGACAATAATACCTTGTTTTGGGGCACCTTTTACATATGAAATTCCATATGTCTTGTTAACGTTCGGTGCCATGAGCTTATTGCGTGAAAGAAAAGAAGTTGCTATACATTGCATTTGTTGCTTTATTTTCCCGAGAACTAATTATGTGTTCAAAGATTATTGCTTATCAATTATTTTAAACTCTATGAATTTCACTCAACTTTGTAGTTGACGTTTTAAACATGTTTTATCCCAGGTAACCAAGGATGAAGGAAATAATGGCATGGCGGTGTCGTGCGTGTGATGGATTTTATGGAAAGACTACTTGTGTGTTCCGGTCTTTCAAAAACATTGTCTTAAATTGTGTTAAAACTATGTCTTTTATTTGAAACAATTGTCATTCAATGATTGTAATAGATGGTGGTTGCGATTCTGTGGGGACCTAAATGCTTTTTAACTCTGAATAGTTATGGAACACAAGTTTGTTAAACGTCTCATTTGGGTCATTTTCTATTATCTTGGTAAATGGTGCTATTTAGTAACGCCCAATTACTAATTTCTACTGCGTAACCCAATGTACGTTAGGTGGGGTGTTAAAGTTCTAGTTGCAATTAGTTATCTCTAGAGTTGTTAGAGTTTATGGCATGTCATAAGCTCTAGTTTTAGGTGTTTATCAAGCTGTTTAGCTTGAGGTTAATGTGGTACTTTAGCCACATTCCATTTGTACTTAGCTTTTTTGGTTTTAATATACTTTTTTGGGGTAACCCTTTACCTAAAAAATGATAAATAGGATATATGTGGTGGAGAATGTTTTGATGTGATATATAGGAGCTTATGTTGGAATGTTGAGGGACAACAAGTACAATGAGGTACAAGGTGTAAAAGAATGTGAGTTGTCCCATGTGAGGATAAGATTCGGGAATGTTTAAGTGAGGAAGGTTTAAGCTTGTGAAGGTTTATAAAGAAGAAGTATGAAGATGATTGTGGTAAGTGTGAAATCAAAGGATTGATTTTGGTTTAATAATCACATTGCCATAAGAGAGAAAAGAGTAGACACGTGTGATTGTGGGTTGGTTTAAGAAAGGATAGTCTAGAGTGTATGGAAGGTATAATCATTTGTTGGGTAGGAAGGATTTGACAAATGATCAAGGAGAATGTGTTTAGAAGAGAGTGGATTGTGCGTAGGACATGTAAGAAATACATGTGTGATTTTGTAAATCATTTATATAGAAAAAGGTAGGATGGATCAAAGTAGGATTAACCTTCAAACACCATAAACTCAATTAGTCACTTAGACTTAATCCATGATTATCAATAATGGATTTGATCACTAATCATCTTGGTGCAAACAAGATAAGTGCTTTGCATCTCAAGCAAAGCATGTCCCATAACAGGAAAGGATGGGTTTATGAAAAGTGACATTTGACTTAGTTTGACCAATACGGGAGTGAGACCCGCTACATGAGTAGGATCAACGTAAATCCAAATTAATTTCAAATGAATACTTTCATTTGATGGTATGTTGAAAGTATGTTAATACTAGGTTTAGAATGAAGTTTTGGCCTTGGCTAGAGGCGTTTGATAAAAGGATTCAGTTGGTGTTTTGTTGAAAAACAAGAGGATTCGCTTTTTTTCCTCTCTAAGTCTAAACCTCATTTGGAGCGTTCCCAAATGCTCAAATATCATATACATACTTTTATTGAAGTTTCCACATGTGTCGGATAAGAGGAAATCCAACATTGCAAAATTTGTAAAAACGGACTTCACGAGTTTCAGAAATCCATTTTTTTGGATTTTGGCCATCGTTTGTTATTTTACGTTTTGCAAACGTATATTTGTCATTGTTAAAACATTAAGGAGATCCTAGTCAATGTTGCACCAATATTTCCCTCAAGCTTCTTGATCAATATTGTTTGCTAGTTAGCATTACGTCTTATTCCACTCATGTTATTCGTTAAACACAAGTATTTAAGTTTGATTATGTAAAAATTGTCATGAAGTAAATTCAGATGTATTTGAACTACATTTATGCAATGTTTCTCTTTTTATTATATATATTAATGTGGTTAAAATTAACTTCCAGTAATGTATATTATTTATTTGTTAATGCATGTCTATGATGTCAAAGTAACGATTGGGTCCTCAATGCATATGCTTCACAATATTAGAGATGATTTGCTAAAAAATAATAATAGACTTAAGTTGTTTAAGGAAACTGTATTTTCAGATTGGATATATATTAAATCCTTAGACCATGAAAACCATATGTTGAATCACGTTCTTCAATATCAATAACTCTCAAGTTTGATATTGGTGTACATGTAGAGTTCTGATGGTTACCCACATGGTAAAAAAACATGTACATCAAAAAGTAAACACACATGGCCATGCAGCCAGAAAACCCTAGATCTTTCCTAATCAGTAATGTAACGCAATCCTAACATGCATACAGTGTTAGGAATTCAAAGTGTTGTGTTGGATTCAGTTCCTGAGCCCTTCAGTCTTTCAGTTGATTTAAACATAAAATCCCCTAAGTGTTTCTCAAACTGAAGGTTTTCAGTTTGAGTCGCTGAAGCTTCTTCAACGTCAGCTCTTCAGGTCTTTAGAAGATTGGGAAGTATCTTCACTTCAGTCTATGTAGCAGTACAGAAACTGAAGAAGGACTCTTGGAAAGTGCTTCAGTTTAGCTTGGTTGACAATTCCAAACTGAATGTTGTCCATCTCCTTAACAGAAGTTAAAACATGTTCTTTCACTTTTAGAAGGTTTACAAGGCGGGAAAAGATTGCTTTATATCAAAAGGAATAAAGCAATCTCATTGGGAAAGTAACTTCTAAAGTTGGTATAGAAGTACAACAACTTTCCTTAAAGGACTGTACCTAGTACTAGAAAGTACACGTTCATTAAATGATAGGTTCAACCACCTATTTAATGCTTGCTACGTATTGTAGGTTAAACTTGTAAACCCTAATCCCTTTGCCTATAAAAGGAAACGGATTCCCAGAGTAAATGTTATCTCCTCTAATTAATGTGAAACACATTGAAGAGTTCATTTATCTCTCAAATAAACTGAATCGTACTACTGAAGCTTCAGTTTACTTATAAGTAGTTTGTTTTCTTATTTCTCATAACTTTAGTTAGAGAATAAGTTCGAAGGAGATAATACCCCAATTGTCATTCAACCACCTTGCTATTCCGCCATGGAATCTGATTAATTTAAAACTCACTTTGTTGCCATAGAATCTGATTAGTTTAACTTGATAATTCTTATATCAGATTTCAAGGGACCAACAAGTGGTATTAGAGCATTCTGGTTTAAAAAATCCCTTTAAAAGGATATATAAAAAGGCTCAAGATTTTAAAAATCAAGATCCATTTTAAATGGCAGCCGAAGTACCAAAGATTCTTGAATATAGGGGTGGCCAGTTAAATGCTTCTCCTTGATGTGTTGTTGTTGTGGTATTATTTAGTGATTATCAAGTTTTACATTTATATTTAGCCGACAAACCAAAAAACAACACTTTAAAGGGCAGTGTACCCGGTCAATATGTAGCTTCGCGGTAAGTAGGGTGTCGAACACTAAGAGTGAACATTAACCGAATATTCTATTAGTATTGTAATCTATCTAGATTAGTCTAATTACTTGTTAAACATATGCTAGACATATTTACCAGTGGTAAATAGGGGGGTTCAGCCTGAGAGACTGGCATATGTTTAGTGGTGACAAATATTAATTTTAAACACAATAAACACGAAATCAAATAATCACAAGATAAAGAAGCGGTACAAGCCAAATAATAGAAAACTGTATTAACCATGTTAAATCTGATTAAATGTTGTTTTGTTTGTTTAGTGCAATGGCTACTTATTTCGAGGCAGCATATCATTCTTAAGACTTAGGCGGTACTTCTTCCTAAGACCTAGATACGAATAATCATGTCACGATCAACGCATCCGCATAAAGCATCCATTAGTCTAATTATAATCTATCATAGGGAATTAAAGCAGTGGTGATCCTGTTAATACCCTAGCCCATCGGGACTTTACCCACTTATTGCTTGACAGTGTTTTATATACTGGTAGTCCACCACCCAAATCAATACCAATTAATTAAGAACAATACTGGTTTAAACAATATCGGGTCACCTGCGGGTCCAACTAAGCTCATAATCAAAAGGTAAAGACAAGGTGTCATTTGTGATCCTATTGGTCCGGGTATATAAAACACAACACGGAGAGCTATCCCAACATCTAGATTACGTGTTAAGTCTCACTAGACCCAGTTAAATGATAGGTCGCATGTACAAGCACATAAACAAGTATAAGGAGATAAACATAATTAAACAAAAATGATAAATTAAGCAAGCCATATTAAAACAAACCAAACATTATAATCTTTATTAACATGGCTAACACCCGAGGGTATCAGCCCATAATCATTGTAATTATACAAACGTGATCAAACAATGAAAATCAAATGATTAAGAAAGTAAGAATTATACGATGTCTTCTATGGAATTATGGTTGGTGCTTGACCTTGACTGCTCCTTATTTCTTGGAAAATTCAACTTCAGAGTGTATGGTATAGAGAATGTAATTTTTGCACACTAAAACTTATTTTTGAGTCTCGTATTTATAGTGTCTGAAAAATGCTTCGATACGCCGTATGGGGTAAGGTGCATACGGAGTATGGGGTTAATTTCCTTGGAGTACGCGATAAGATCAAATCAATCAAGATTAATTGCCAACAGTCACATTAACTTTAGATCTTTGACTGACGACCAGCTGGATATACGGCGTATAGGTGAAGAGTGATACGCCAGATTAGGAATTGAACAAACGCGTATACTTGTGATGAGCTGGCGTTGATACG
This sequence comes from Tanacetum coccineum, assembly GCA_026074375.1. Classification (NCBI taxonomy): domain Eukaryota; kingdom Viridiplantae; phylum Streptophyta; class Magnoliopsida; order Asterales; family Asteraceae; genus Tanacetum; species Tanacetum coccineum. The sequence goes on along the minus strand of BQNB010062524.1, from coordinate 23,319 downwards.
CCGTATCTTCTTTGCTGGATACGGCGTATGGTAGCAGATAAGAGTTCTCTTCAAATGTCTTTGTTTTAGCTCCAGAATTGCGTCTTTTAGCTTCATCTTCACAAATTACTTCATAATTACTGCAATCATAAACTTTAAGTAATTAAATACCAATATCTTGCAATAATTATATAAAAGTAGGTAAAATGTATGGGATAAATAATGGTAAAATATGATGTTATTTGATGATATCAAATATCCCCCCACTTGAATCCTACTTGTCCTCAAGTAGACTTTAGAAAGGTTTTGAAAATGTATCCCAACTGTGGTTAAGGATTTTTCCGTTAAGTATTTTTTTTGTTCTAACCACTTGTACAAAACCAAGCACCTCATGAAATATAAAAATGAAAACACACAGATCACTCAACTAATCTAGGGTGTAACATTTAAGTTACATGCTCATTTTCTCAGACGTGATTAGCTTCATATCATAGGCTTGGAAAGGATACACATCTCCACCACTAGAGCTAAGGAGTAACAAGTCAAAAGGTAAATTGGATTTTTATAAATAGGCTTGGATTTAATCATTCTTTTTAGGATGAAGAATGATATAGGGTATGAAGCTTCTGACTTTCACCGAAGGTCGTCATCCAACAAGGCAGCTGAGACATGCATACATGGCCGTAACGACGGAATAGACATCCATGCTCGTACACATCCTCATTCGAGTAGATCCTAAGGTTAGTTATCAGGAAAGGGAAGTAAATGGTTGTTAAATAAAATATACAAAACAAATAGATTAAAGCCAACAAATAAGTTGCGGTTGCTAGTAACTTTCCTGACCGTTCCATGACAAAGACTTGAACATATAAACAAACGCCTCGATCATAGAAATGACAAAGACAACCTAAGTTGGCGTTCCCATAACGGTCAACTTCCCTTACATCCCGAATTTTACATACTTTACAAGATAAGTGGTGATATCGGCCACTTTTTACAATACTTTACATCGTTGATTTTTGCACGTATCAACGAATAATCGATCCTTTCAAATAATCTCATTGGTATAAGCTCAATGAACCGACTATCTTTCTTTCAACTATTTTTTTTCAACAATACATCATAAATCTCGGTGTATTTTCACCGTCTTCACTTTCATCATTCGTCCGGCTAATTTTTCCTTTTATCATTTCTTCTTCAGACATAATACATAATCGCGAAAGTAGCAAAATACACGAGCTACAAATATTCCCATTGCATTGTGCAATTTTCTAGACCATTACAGAGATAGAAAAATTTCAATTTGACGCAGGAACTACAAAACTTTACATAAAAGCGACTAGCAACTTTGATTAAAATAGGCTTTAATCTACACGGTAGGCTAAGGTGTAAAGGTGAAATGAAACAATTGTAATTGGTGTGGAAAAAGAAAGGAATGGCTCAGCAGGTTATTCTAGGGGTATCTTACTCTAAAAGTGAGAGTAAGCAAAGGGTTACACGGGGGTTAACTAACCAGTGTAGTTAGTTAATATAACAACATGTAGGCTTTTTGGTTTAATCCTAGAAATCTACCAGTTAAGCATGTTACTCCATCTAAATCCATAGTACTCATTATTGAGGTCTCAAGTGATATACCAGGCCAAGTTCTAAAGTCCACTACATCACCAACATACTCATATTTTGTGAAATTTTTTAGTAAGCAATTGGAAACAGATAGGCTTAATTCTCACAAATTGACATTAAGGGTTATAGTGCGCTTAGTAATGTAACTAGTGATTTTTCACAAAAAGTATGCTAATTTTTTTTTAAATTTGATCCATTTTTAAACATGTAGCATTTTATTTGTGAAAATAAGGACAAGTACGTTCTAATTTTTCATCCCTCCACTTAAATTATACAATGTCCTTGTTGTATAGATAAAACAATTAAATAATACGGGAAATAGAATTAGAACGAGGAAACTCCCCTGATAGTTTACTCCAGATGGTTCTCCATTTTGAGTGTTTGAGCAAAAAGTGTGTTGACGAGGGCTTCAAAATGCCCGTTTGAGTTCAACACTTGACATTTTCAGAGTATACCATTAAGTCAATTTCGTTTGCAGCAAGGTCCTGCATGAATGTTTAAAAGATGTTCGTAAAATTTCTACTTCGGCTATCCTACATACAGGCAAACAATTAAACACACAACTGTATAGGTTACAATACGCCGTATCCCAAACCCTAGGATACACCATATGTAAACCGGTAAAAACAATTTAAATACTGGAATTTAAAATACTGATAACGTCCAAACATGCATAAGCCGTATCTTGAGGGGTTCGATACGCCGTATGGTCTGTCTGGGAAGACAGACTTGAGAAATAATTTAAAATCACACGACAAACAATTTTAAAAACAACCGGGTTGTCTCCCGGGAAGCACTTTTGTTTACAAAAAAGTCTTTAAGTTAGACTTGCCCCAATTTAATCCCATCCTTATAAAACAACTTAGGGTCGAACGGGATGCCAAATGACACATACAAATTCTTAATTATGAAAATGAATGGCATCCCTTTGTCAAGATAATTACAAGTCACGATATAAAAATCTAATTCTTTGTTAAAATTATTAGTTTTGAAAAATTTATTGATCGTATCATGACTTGTTTCCAAAATTTTATTTGACCCTTGTGTATCGATGTTTATTACAGTAGTAATGGTTTGACAGACATATCCCCCGAAGGCTGTTTAATATCAATTTTATCATCATCATTGTCCTTATCCGATTTTGAATCATCAGGATAAATTAGGTTAAAAGGAAATAGATCATTAAAGTATAAAAAGTTTTGTTCCTCTTCATCACATTCGGACAATGATTTTTCATCTTTCAAATTAAATTCATCGATATGTTAAAGATTTACAGTAGGTTCAGTTAAGGAATCTAATTTAGACGTTAGAGCATCATTGTAAACAATGGCTGGAAATTCATTCTCAAAATCTTTAAAGAAGTCTAAATCATTAGAATAACTGACCTCAAGCTCGGGTGTCAGAAACAAGGGCATATTGACTTTATCATTATCATTTTTAGAATCTGTTTTCAAATCGTTGACATAAATTATTTTATATAAAAATGAATTTTCATCATAAATTACCGTGTAATCTTCATCGTCGGATTCGTCAAACGATGTTCTAAAGTCAATTTCATGGTCGTTAAGAGGACTTACAATGGGTTCATAGGATAGCATTACTTCAGATGTTAACGTGTCATTAAAGACTATAGCTGGGAATTCAGTTTCAAAAGATCTAGGGCGTGAATGTCTTTATCATACCCGATCTTACCATACTTAGCAGTTTCCCAGTTAAACACCTTACCAAGCCTACGAGCTTTTTCTTCCTCAAGTTTGATATACTCTTCCATAGTAATGTTAGGGTCGTCCATTTCCTGTAATAAAATATCTAGGAAGGAAAATGATCAAATAGACAAATACACCGTATTCAGCAAACTGAATACGTCATATGGAGGTTTATAGTTGAATACGCTGTATTGGTTTAGAAAAAATTTATAAGCCGTATCCTATAAATTAAATACGCCGTATTCAGTATTCGACTCAGAATATTGCAGATAACTTAAATAACGAAGAAATTTAAACACACAATTAATTAAATACAAGCAGAATCAAACTAATTAGACTACACTAAGCTAAGCTAATGGTTAGAAATAATAATAAGAATAAAGATTAAACAATTCACTCCCCGGCACCGGCGCCAAAAACTTGATGTGTTGTCGTTGTGGTGTTATTTAGTGATTATCAAGTTTTACATTTATATTTATCCGACAAACCAGAAAACAACACTTTAACGGGAAGTGTACCCGGTCAAGATGTAGCTTCTCGGTAAGTAGGGTGTCGAACACTAAGCGAACGTTAACCTAATATTCTATCAGTATTTTAATCTATCTAGATTAGTCTAATTACTTGCTAAACCTATGCTATACATATTTACTAGTGGTAAATGAGGGGGTTCAGCCTGAGAGACTGACACATGTTTAGTGGTGACAAATATTAATTTTAAACACAATAAACACGGAATCAAATAATCACAAGATAAAGAAGCGTTACAAGCCAAATAATAGAAAACTGTATTAACCATGTTAAATCCGATTAAATGTTGATTTGTTTGTTTAGTGCAATGGCTACTTATTTTGAGGCGGCATATCATTCTTAAGACTTAGGCGGTACTTCTTCCTAAGACCTAGATACGAATAATCATGTCACGATCAACGCATCAGCATAAAGCATCCATTAGTCTAATTATAATCTATCATAGGGAATTAAAGCAGTGGTGATCCTGTTAATACCCTAGCCCATCGGGACTTTACCCACTTAGTGCTTGACGGTGTTTTATATACCGATAGTCCACCACCCAAATCAATACCAATTAATTAAGAACAATACCGGTTGAAACAATATCGGGTCACCTGTCGGTCCAACTAAGCTCATAATTAAAAGATAAAACACAAGGTGTCATTTGTGATCCTATTGGTCCAGGTATACAAAACATAACATGGAGAGCTATCCCAGCATCTAGATTACGTGTTAAGTCTCATTAGACCCAGTTGAATGATAGGTCGCATGTACAAGTACATAAACAAGTATAAGGCAATAAACATAATTAAACAACAACAATAAATTAACATGGCTAATACCCGAGGGAATTAGCCCACAATCATTGTAATTATACAAACGTGATCAAACAATGAAAATCGAATGATTAAGAAAGTAAGAATTACATGATGTCTTCTATGAAATTATGGTTGGTGCTTGACCTTGGCTGCTCCTTATTTATTAGAAAATTTAACTTTAGAGTGTATGGTATAGAGAATGTAATTTTTGCACACTGAACCTTGTTTTTGAGTCTCGTATTTATAGTGTTTGAAAAATACCTCGATACACCGTATGAGGTAAGGTGCATACGGCGTAAGGGGTTGATTTCCTTGGAGTACGCGATAAGATCAAATCAATCAAGATTAATTGCCATCAATCATATTAACTTCAGATCTTTGACTGACGACCAGCTGGATATATGGCGTATAGGTGAAGAGTGATACATCGGATTAGGAATTGAACATACGCGTATACTTGTGATGAGTTGACGATGATATGCCGTATCTTCTTAGTTGGATATGGTGTATAGTAGCAGATAAGAGTTTTCTTCAAATGTCTTCGTTTTAGCTCCAGAATTGCGCCTTTTAGCTTCGTATTCACAAATTACTCCATAATTACTACAATCATAAACTTTAAGTAATTAAGTAGCAATATCTTGCAATAATTATATAAAAGTGGGTAAAAGTATAGGATAAATGATGGTAAAATGTGACGTTATTTGATGATATCACTCCTATACTAGAGGTGGAAAATTTCACCAATTGTAAAAAGAGGTTCATGTGCCATATTATTGGTATTGAACCTCAATCTGAAAATATCATCAAAAATGGTCCTTTTATCCCCATGACAACTGGTCAAAGGAAGGCAGAAGGACAATGGACTAGAGATGAGAGAAAGGCTACTAACTTAGATTAATGACTCAAAGGTCTAATCATGTCTGTCCTTTCAGATGATCAAATAAATTTTGTCATAAACTGCCTAATAGCTAAATTAACCTGGGATGACCTGATACTGTATCATGAGGGACCCTTTGATGTGAAAGAAAGTAGGGTCATGGACCTGAAGTTGTGCTATAACACCTTTAAATTCAAAGAAGGTGAATCTCTAACATAAACTTTCACCAAATACAGAACTTTGATGAATGAGTTAGTAAATGATGGCATCAAACTTTCAAAGCTTGAAATAATACTAGTTTTATAATTGGGTTACCAAAGAAGTGGCAAAGTTTTTGCCAAAGTCTTAGAAACACAAATCATGTGAAAGACTCTGAGCTTGCTTCTCTATTTAGTAAACTCAAATATGAAGAAAACCTAATAGACAGTATTTATGAGACTAAGAAGAGCAAATCTCTTGTCTCTGCAACACCTTTGTCAACTGCCTTCATCTTAACCTCTATTGTCCAGGACTTTCAAGATAGTCTTGATGATGAAGAGGATATAAGAAGCAGTCAAGAGTACCTAAATGACCTAGAAGAAGAATATCAAGCAAGAGCTCTTTTAGCAAAGTCTAAAAGATTCTTCAAAAAGGGTACTCAAAGGTTTAGCAGTACAAAAGCAACTGACCAAACTGAATACCATAAATGTGGCAAGAAAGGTCACTTTGCAAAAGACTGTTGGTCAAAAGTTTCAGTTCCCTCATATCAATCACCCTTTGAACCAAAACTTCTCAGTTATTCTCAGCATAAACCTAAACTAAGGCCTACCAAGGACTTGGAAGCTAAATGCAACAAAGTCTAGGCTAAACTGGCTCTCCTAAATTTAAGTGCTTTAGCTTCCAAAGCCGCAACTGTTAAAAATAAAGGCCTCATTGATGAAGCCTATGAATGGGATGAAGAAGAAGTGTCATCTGATGACAATGAGATAGTAGAGGTTAAAGTACTCATGTCACTTGCTGAAGAAAATGATGCTATTAGCAAAGAAGGTGCCAGAAATGGTGAATGGGTGAAGATCTTCATGAGAAAGGTACATACTCTTCTTGAAATAGAAGATAATAATGATAGAAAAACCTATCTAGATTATTTGTGTACTAATCTAAATTATGTTAAAGAAAAAACAAATAATATTTTGTTAAAACATAGAGATCTTGTTCATGAACTGAATGCATGTAAAGAACAGCTTTTAGTATTAAAACATGCAAAACTTAATTTTCTTACCATGCAACATGTAAACACTGAGATTTTCAAAGAGAATAAAAACTTAAGAACAGAACCGAAAGAGCTAAAAGCAATCACTGAAACATGGCTTAACAGTTCTAACAAAGTAAATCAATGTATCGGTGAACAAATTCCCTCTCAAAAGAAGAGAATTCTGGGAGTTGATCAACTCACTAAAGATCCCTCTAGTTCTAGGTAAAAAGACTTAGTTTTTGTAAAATCTTCAGCCGATGACACAAAAGTGTCCATACCTGGTGTTGAAAGACCCTGGTTATCTGAAGCTGAAGGTTTTATTCTGCCAAATCATGATACTTTTAGGATACTCCCTGCTGAGTCACAAAGAAACACAACTGATTCTTCAGTTGCCGTCACTAACTTTTCAGCGACTGATTATGATTCAACAGATGAATCTTCAGTTTATAGCACCCCTCTTCCTCCACTAAAGAAGTTGGGTGGTGCTGAGCTTATTTTTGGACCTAAGACTATCAAATCAATTTTGAGGTCAAAATCCACATTCAAAACTAAAACTTTAAAAGGTATCATAATAAATGAACCATCCTTAACTCCTGCTGAGGATAACAAAATCTCTTCAGCTTGAAAAATTCACTCAGCTCCTGCTGGTAAACTAAAGAGTGTGAAAATTAAAGATGATCCTCCTTTAGCTATTGTAATGAAAGAACTTAACAACTTAAAATTATAATTTAGCAAAAATCAGTCATCTTACTCCAGAAATAATCAACCACAACAAGTTTCACAAAGTGCACTTCAAAACAAATACAAAACACAAATAAAAAAATTGTGATCTATGTGGCTTAAACAATCATCTCTCTGAAAATTGTTACATAGTCCTGTTTTGTAAAAAGCGTGAGAGAACTGATCATAGAACTTGTAATCATACTGAATACATTTCTACCATGAACATGTCTTGGCATCTCAAAAGTATGGGTAGATCTTCATCAAGATCTAAAATCCCAAGGCCATCAAAATGCTTCTTTCCAACCTGCATACACTGTGGAGGTATAGACCACTTATCTAATGAGTGTTTATACTATCCTATATGTGGATTATATGGAAGTTATGACCATGACACAAATTGTCATAACAGGATTATCTCTCTAGAAAGAGAGATCAATCAAAGAAATCCTCAACATGCCTTCAAAAGATGTGAAGCTTGTGGTAGTTCAACTCATTCCACAACTGATCACTATGACATTGAATGGTTTAAAAGAGGTGAAGCACTTCAAGCCAAATAGGTTGAAGCTCTAAAATCAACCAGAGCTGAATCATAAAATGCTAACAGATCCAAGACTCCTACTAAAACGTGGGTTTCTAAGCAAAACTAACCATTATAAAACTATTTGTTTAGTGTGACATCAGGAAGCCTATCTGGTACCTGGACAGTGGATGATCAAGGCATATGACTAGTATCAAGAGTTACCTGCACAAATATGAGGAACAACCAGGACCTAAAGTGGTGTTTAGAGATGACTCTACATGCACAACTGAAGGTTATGGCTCCATCAAATGTAATGGTATAGTTTTCACAAAGGTAGCATTTGTAAATGGCCTTAAATACAATCTAATTAGCATCAGTCAACTCTGTGATGCTAAATATATTGTTCAGTTTGATGAGAAAAGAGGAACAATCTTCAACTTTAACAAGTAAATTGTTATGATTGCTCCTCGAGTAAGAGATGTATATGTTCTTGACATGACATCTTCTGCTCAAGAATCTTGCTTCTTTGCCAAAGCTTCTAAAAATCTCAACTGGATTTGGCATAAATGACTTGCTCATCTAAACTTCAAAACGATCAACAAACTGGCAAAACAAAATCTTGTTATTGGTCTTCCCTCATTTGTCTACTCCAAGGACAAACCATGTTTATCATGTGAAAAGGGAAAGCATCATAGGGCCAGCTTCAAAACAAAATAGACATTTTCTATTAAGAAATGTCTTCATCTTTGATGTGTCGTTGTGTGGTGTATATTTTATTGATTCAAGTTTTAAGTTTATATTTTGCCGACTAAACCAAAACAACACTTTAACGGGGCAGTGTACATGATCGGTAGTAGTTTCGTGGTAAGTAGGGTGTCAAACACTTGAAGCGAGGTTAAATCTATCAATTTAATTAATATCTTGATTACCTAATCTATGTTAATTCTATTCTATTCTAAACCTATGTTAAACCTATATCAGTCTAAATCCTAATTCTAACGGGAAAAAGGGGGTTTTCAGCCTGAGAGACTGGCACGGTTTGGTTGGTGACTACAATCAATTCAAGGAACTTTTACCCACGCAAGCTAGTAGACAAAAGATAAAAGAGCGGTCGAACCTTATATAAGAAAACTGTATTAACCATTATTAATCCGATTAGAAAGTTGGTTTGTTTATTAAGTGCAATGATTTCATCTCTTGAGGTGGCATATCATTCTTAAGACTTAGGCGTTACATCATCCTAAGACCTAGACACATTAATTCTGTCACAATTAAAGCATCCGCATAAAGCATCCTTATTTACTGATTATAATCTATCTTAGGAATTAAAGCAATGGTGATCTTGTTAAACCCTAGCTCATAGAGACTTTACCCACTTATCGCTTAATGGCAATTTATACACTAGTAGTCCACTTGTCCAACTATCCAATGGAATTAAAACGTTACTTGTTGAATTATCTAGGTCACCTGCTAGTCAACATGATCCATAAACCATTGGCAATATCCAATTAACTAGTTAAGCCCGAAGCATATCCTAGACACAAACTTGGAAAGATAATATTTCTGTAACTATGATTCTAGATGTATAAATTACTATATGGAGAGCTATCCCAGACTCTAGATCTACTTGGTTCGCTTCACTAGATCCGGTTGAATGATAAGTCGCATACAAAAGCGCGTAAACAAGTATAAATTAATAAACATAAACAAGCATACAACAATAAATCAAGAAATCATGGTTTAAAACAAGTGGGTATGGGGAAGCTGTTCCTGCCAAAGGGAGTCTCAAAAAGAGTCTTCTCCCTCCTAGGTGGAGGTTACTAATGGCACATATCATCTAGTGTTTAGGAGGTAAAACTAGATGTTTTGATCAGATTACCAACAAAGATGCCATTATACTGTATAGTCTAGCAAATAGAATGAACATTGACTATGCCAGTATCTTTTGGGAAGATATCATCATCAAACTAAACAAGAAACATATGGAAAAGGTTATACCATACACTACATTTCTATCTCTATTGATGATGCACAAGATGAAGAAAGGCTATAGAGATGGAGAACTCACACTCTACCCTACTTAAGTCTTTAGTGTCAACAATTAGGCATTGAAGCCCAACAAACCTAAAGAACCTCCCTTCAAAGTCCACATGTTGGCTATCTGCGTTGCTGATACACTAGTGGTCTTTAAAGCTCCTAAAACCTCTTCCAAATCTAAGAGTGTTTCCCAAGGCACAAAGCCTAGAGCTAAACCTGGACACAAGAAGCTTTCAACTTCTTCAAAACAACCCTCTGTGTCCAGCAAGGAGGCAATAAAAGGTGGGTCCTATAAAGCACCCACTAGTTCTAAAACTGGCCTTTCTAAGAAAAGAAAAGAGTCTAACTCAGCGATGGACTCAAACCCAAGCCAGCCTCTAGTTTCTACACTTGTGGATATTGGAATGCATAAAGAGGACCAGCAAGCAACTGGTGGCCCAACCTCTTTAGGGGTCACCAGTGAAGCAAGAGCCAACCCTCAGCTCAGTAGTGGTATAGTCCAACATTGTATTTAAATGAGCTATTTATTCATGCCATCTTCGTTATTCACTCGAGGGGTATCTAGCATCAGAAACGATGCTTTAGCAGTTTCCATAGCTGAAGATGATCTTAGAAAATTTGCTCCTAGTGATTTGTACCTCAACAACAGTGTATGAATGAAGGAACAAAAAACACTTCATATGATCACTTATTTGCAGGTACTGACCCACATGTTCTTGCAGACTAAACCAAATCTGTTGGTGAAGGGTTTGAAACTGTCCTTACTCAGCCAAGAACAGGAAAAGGGGCCAGCTCCATTGCTAGATAAGTTGAGGAAGAGGAAGCCTCCAGCATAATCAAGTTAGAAGATCTAGCAAAACTGGTGTCAAATGTGCAACCTAGCTTTAAAGACCTGGTCTAAACCGTTAAGATGATCCATCATTGTTGTGATGATGAGTGAAGAGATGAGGAGGATGAAGTTCATACTATTACTGAAGACACATCAGTTCCAAAATCATCATCTCCCAGGTCTTCTCAAATTCAAGAGCTCACCAACCAAGTCCTCATTCTTCAGCCTTAAAAGCACAAACTAGAACTTGAGAAGAATAAAGTTGGAGCTGAAGTTGCTATCCTTAAAGCTCAACCCTCCTTTCCTAATGTGGGACAGATCAATGAGCTTTTGGTAAATTCTTTACAAACTAAATTCTTAAAGATTTTATCTGCTCATGACTTTAGCATCTCACTACCACCTGAGCTGAAGGATCTTCCCTTCAAGTTCAATGAACTAACTAAAGCAGTAAAAGGGTTAAAGCAACAAGTTCATGAATTAGAGATTGAGCTACCAGGAGATTTGAAAGAAATTCCCTACAAACTAGAAGACTTTACAAAGACTATCACAAGTCTTACATTACAAGTTGCTGAACTGTAGACACTTTAGTGGAACTTCCATCGTATTTGTTTCACGATACCGATTACAAGTTGCATCAAAAAAGTACAAGTTAAACTAAAAACCTTGGAATGCCGCTTGTAGGTCTCTTGCAAATTCACAAAAGCATTGAACATGTTTTGCTTAGGTTTTAGATTCTGCCACATCAAAAGCTGAACACAAACCAAGCAACCATCTCCCAGCTTTTTCAAAGAAGAGCTAAAAAGAATGCTGAAAAGGAAAACCTGAACAACCAACAACCAACAACACCACCTGCTACAGCCATCATTCCTCTTGTCATCACAACCACAACAACACAAATGCAATCTCCTCATCAAAATTTACAAAAGGATCCTCTCAACCTGAGGGGGGGCATATCAAGAAAGACAAGGGAAAAAAGGCCATGTCTTCAAAGGATGCTAAAGAAGTTTTACAAAAAGTGGTCTCTGATATGAAACAACACAAGTGACTGGGTTCCATGGTTGGATTTGGATCCTCAAGTAAAAGGACTTGAAAAAGTTTTGAGACTTTGTCACTTGAAGATGGAGAAATATGTTCATTTAAACTAAAGAACAAATCAGCTGCTAAAGAGTAAAATAGAGGAAGAGGCCAAGCTGAAGCCGCTAAAACATAAGGTGAAATGAGGGAAAGAAGAGCCTAATAATCTCTTGTCCAGAATTAGTTGAGCAAGTACTACAAAGACGAGTTAGAGTATGACTACATTGTGACAAAATGCCTGAATAAAAAGAGAAAATCAAATCACCAACTATGATATCTTGACTAGAAAGGGTCCAATTACTTTGAAAGTATATAGAGAAGATGATACAAGTGAAATCATTCCTGAGTTCATAGCCAGTGACTTATTCTCCATATGTTTCTCTGACCCTCGCAGTTTTTCTACTGGTGCGTTTTCGTCTTTGGACGCTTCATGCTGGGCATTTAGTATTTTGTCCTTGATACCTGATTAGATGGTTATGCTCATAGTTCGTACTCGCCTTGGTTTTACCCTTTCCTTCCTACTTAACGCGTCAGCCACTACATTTGTCTTTCTCGGATGATAGCGAATCTCGCAGTCATAATCACTGAAAAGTTCAATCCATCGCCTCTGGCGCATATTCAACTCCTTTTGATCAAAGATATGCTGAAGGCTTTTATGATCTGTATAAATAATACTTTTTGTCCCGTACAAATAGAGTCTCTAGTTTTTTAAAGCGAATACCACAACCCCAGTTTTAAATCGTGGGTGGTGTAGTTCTTCTTATGAATCTTTAGCTGTCGGGATGCGTACGCAATCACCTTACCCCTTTGCATTAACACGCACCCGAATCCTTTGTTTGAGGCGTCACAATATACTATAAATTTGTCTGGTCTGTTGGGAAGTGTCAAAATTAGTGCATTACATAAATTTTTCTTCAGAGTGTGAAAGGCTTCTTCTTATTCTATGCCCTACTCGTACTTCCTGATCTTCTGTGTTAAGGAGGTGAGGGGTTTTGTAATCTTAGAGAAATTTGTGATTAATTATTGGTATTAACCTGTCAATCCTAAGAATGAGCGTATCTTTGATGATGATTTAGGAGCTTTGTAATCCTTTACTGCTTCAACCTTGTTGGGGTCCACATGAATACCATTACTGTTAACCACGTATCCGAGGAAATGTACCTCTTGTAGCCAAAACTCACACTTTGAAAACTTAGCAAACAACTTCTCCTTCTCGAGCAACTCTAAAATTAACTTAAGATGAATCTCGTAATCTTCCTTTACTTCGAGTAGATCAAGATATCTTCGATGAACACGATGACAAATTTGTCTAGATACGGCTAGCATACTCGGTTCATCAAGTCCATGAAGACTGCAGGTGCATTAGTCAACCCAAAAGGCATAACCGTGAACTTGAAATGCCCATATCACGTCCTAAAAGCAGTTTGGAATGCCGACTTTGTGTATTCTTAACTGATGGTAACCGGAATGGAGATCTATTTTAGAATAATAAAGCGAGCCTTGAAGTTGATCGAATTAGTCATCGATTCTAGGGAGAGGGTAACGGTTCTTAATGGTTAACTTGTTCAATTCCCGGTAATCTATACACATTCGGAACGAACCATCTTTCTTTTTGACAAACAACACAGGTGCTCCCTACGGAGAGTAACTCTATCGAATAGAACGGATATCAAAGGAATTCAAAAGGTTACAAGTTATCGAATAGGGTAGCAAACGAATATCGAATCAAAGGCTAGGAAATATATAAGGGATTTCACATGCAAATAGATGCGGATCAAATATCCTGAGAATCCTTTAAAAGAAAGGATATAATATCTGTACTGATAGGAAAAGCAAATGAAAGAATCGACAAGCGTACCGCGACAAAAGGAGCACATATCGAATAACGATACGTATCAAGATTGATAAATGAGAAAGATAGAATTCTTATACCAATAATCGACTTTACCCGAAAGAACCAACTAGATACTGTTTTTATAAAAATCATTTTAAAACAATAAAAATTCGTTTTAAATATTGAAAAAAATCATTTTAAACATACTTTTCATAATAAAATAAAATAATATATATAAAAAACAAGCATATAAAAATGGTATCATATCTTATTCGTAAAGATTATCTTAAACATAGTTTTAACAGTCAATCGATATCACATTGTTTTCATAAAAATCACTGTAAGCATAGTTTGTTTTAATATAAATTAGAAACCATCAAAAAAAGTCAATCTGTAATAAACTATTCTTAATAGTTTTTCCCAAACATCTTCAAGATATATTTCAAAAGGATTTTCACACTTCAGTATCATTATAAAATATGTAGCTCAAACAAAGGACATTGTAATATCAAAAGGGATTGCAAAATACCATAAGGACTCTAACACAGATCTATTGTTTAAAGGCAAAAGAGAGTAAAATAGTTAGGATAACAGTCAAACGAACATGCACAAGAGAAATTCATGCAAATACGTTATGAACCAAATTAAGAACGTAAAGACTCATTCATAATAACGATCAAAAGAACAACATAGAGAAACATCAGTACTAACATATGGCAAACAAGTGACGAAACCAAAAGGATGTGTAAAAGAAAGGAGTACATATCCGCACTAACATGTTACAAACAAATAGTGCTTAAAAGAAAATTAAGATATTTTTACAATTAATCAATGCAAGGAAAGAACCCATGAAACGTACCAAAAGCCAAAATAAGCAGATCCGAACAACCAATATATATCAAGACGTTGAACGGGAAAGATGGAATATCGGTACTGACATGGTACGAACAAGGATGCTAAAATAAGAGTTAGATACCTGAACGAATAATCGAACAAACGAGCAAACCCCATAATCATAATAGTGGTAATAAGAGATATCCGGGATATTCGTAAATGTTAGATAGAAGGGAAACTTACTGACTACGCAACTATTCATAATACAAAATCACATAAAACAACGCCTTAAGCTAATACATAACAAGCAACATCGATCAATGTAATTCTGGTCACAAGTCCACGTATGTGATGCCTTTATAACTATGTTAGCCACCATAATTATATTTGCATCCTTTCACACGTATACTTACTTCCAAGACTACACATCTCAATGACAACGCATAATAAATACATATACCACATAACAAATCTTACACGACCCCAATATAACACAAACATGATGTTCCATCAAAGCAATATTTATTTATATAAAGATAAAATCAAAAACGATAGAAAGAAAATGAAAGTCTCATAGTGCCCTAAAATATGAAATATTTGAAAGAAATCATTGATAATAGCAGTGTGTCGAGGTAAAAGACGATATAAGCTTATGTCGGTGCCTAACTGAGGGTATTGACTTTTGCTTTCGGAAAGATTACACCCACTCACGGGGTCCCAGGCCTGCTACGAGCATTCGACATGAGATCTGAGTCGGCGTCCTCATCTGACTCTTCTAACTACCCTTCCTCCGTCGGTTCCTCTAGAGGCTCCTCCTCAATTGGCTCCTCTTATGGATCTTCTGATAGCAAGTAGCCCGTAGGTCGAGATAAAACTTAGAGAAAAAAAGAAAATGAAAAATACATGAACAATACCACACATAGTTCCTATTATGCAAGCTATATGAGGGTACTTAGGTTATAGTCTAGGTCCAACTACCTAGTTCTCTATAACTTATGGCTCTAATACCAATCTGTCACACCCCGTCTACGCGGAAACACGGGCCGTAACAGAAAGGAATCATCATAACACATTGATATTTAACAATAGAGAATTCACTAAATGAAGTTTAACAAAGAAAGTGTCATGAAGACTCCTGACACAAGTGAAAACTTGTATCGTGGCTAGTCGATAACACAACCACTCATATGGTAAAATAAAACGGAAAACCCATAATCCAGGTCAAATGACATCAAACAAACAAAAATAAATAAGTTCCAGTTCCTAAAGCTAAAATGATCAAAATATCCCATGAAAATCACCTAAAGTCCTTCTAAGCTTTCCATGACCCGCCAAAATCCTTAAGCTTTATTATTAAAATTACCTGAAAATGGATACTCAAAAATGTTAACATAAAGTTGGTGAGCTCGTAGGTTTAAACGTAAAAAATGACAATAACTGTGTATATTGTACAAGTAGGATAATGGTGAGTATCATACGCATATGCAAGCATTTAATGAAGTCACATAATCAAGAGTCACATAGCCAGACTCAAATAGTATTGGGAGCCTCTAGCCGAAGACACACTAAGAACCACTACCCAAAGAGATACTGGGAGTCTCTACCCAAAGAAATACTGGGAGTCTCTACCCAAAGATAAACTATCAACTCATAAATTAAATACACCAAAATTGCACACGCTTTTTTTTCTCTCTGGATCGGTCGAGCAATAGGGGAGGAGGGTTATGGGATTTATTTTGTATTTATAGGCCCCCAATTAATTATAGATAATATCTAATTAGAGTTTGTTTCCTTTTAAAACTCTTTTTTTTCTTTTCTTTCCCCTTATCCTCTTTAAATTCGTTTTTACTATTCATCTATAAAAAAATATTTTTATTTATTTATTTATTAATTACTTAATTATTTGCTTTACCTTAAGTTTTTATAAAAACCTAAGCTTATTTGCACATACCTTTTTGCTTAAACGCAATTTACTAGACTTTTAAAAATAATTAACTTTCCAAAAATACTTTTCATTTCACAAATTCACTTTCTAAAAATAGAAAGTCTTCCAAAAACTCTCATATTTTAACAAACTCATTTCTTTCACAAATGACACACTTCCCATTTTAATCCATCACCTAGACATCCACATATTAACCAAAACAATTCTCTCAAAATACCCAATCAATTTCATTATCACTATAAGTGATGAAATTTCTCCATCAAATAACTCATTTCTCTTAACTTAACCTCTAAAACCTAAACTTATCTTAAATTACTAACACAAAAATACGTATACGTATAATTACTTACACAATTAACGTGAAACCGCTTCAATCACCAAAATCATTTCCTTGTCACCAAAAGTGAACGAAATGAACTTCACAAAATTCAACACAAATCCAATCCCAATGAGACGATCACGCTCAATGGATTGATTATCCAATCTCACATATCCCACACAAACACATATAAACACATAACCATACATTGCAACAGATACATTTAGGTCAACACTATGGTTTGACCAACCTGCTCAAGTCATGGTTGTCACACTGTAACTGGTTTCTTCTTGAAAGAATGATACCTTATCATTGATCCTGATTGTTTCTCTTGAGCTTGTTTAATAATTTTACTCCAGTCAATATCATCAGTTGCTTTTCTCTTCTCATCAAACTATTTTTGTAAATTTAATGCAGCTTCAAGATTAGCTCTTTCTTGTTCTTGTTGTTCCAATACTTTTGTTTTCTCTTTCTCTTGAACCTTTTTGGCTAACTCTTCATCAGTGTCTTGAATAACCTCAACAATACTAAAAAGTCCTACAGCAGTACTAACTTGTGAGCTGTCAGTACTTCTTCTTCTATTGTAGGTCTTTACCCTTTCTTTAGATGTCTCTTCAAGGATTTTGCTGCACTAAGAACACTTAAGTCAGCTTCAAACATTTCTTGACTTTGTACTTCAACCTGTGGAGCTTTTAAAGGAGTAACTTGTTGCTCAGTCAGATCAAAATCATATTCCACTCCTGCATTCTCTTCCTCTACATCTGCATATTCTTCCTCTACATCTGCATATTCTGTCTCTTCCATCCTCCCCTGTTTGGCAGAATCCTCTGAAACCAATTCCTCCTCTTCATCTGAGATGACCATTTTTGCCTTTTTCCTTTCGTTGATAGACTTGAACTTATCTTCCAACCTTTTAACCTTTTTCACCTACTTGGTAAGAGCCTTACCATGAAGTTCTTTAGTATTTTTTAGTTCTGTCTCCAAGCTGGTGACTCTAGCAACTAATTTGATACACAAATTCGTCAATTCTTTGAGTTGCATGTTGCCCTCAACACTTCCAGGTGTGTAACCTCCTGGGAGAGGTGAATCATGGGGCATGGAAGATGTTGTTTGTGGAATTTGTGTTTCTTGTAAATGTGGAGATGAAGTGGTAGTGATAGGTTCAGTAGTAGGTTCATGAGAAGATGGTGCTTGTAAGGATGTTGCTTGTGAGGATGTTGCTTGTGAGGATGTTGGTTGAGATGTAGTGGGTTGTGATGTAAATGATGAAGAAGCAGTGGGTGTGTGTTGGGACTCAATAGAGACTGTTGGTCCTTCACCCTGACCAGATTGGTCATGAAGCAGCATAGCATCAAATAGAGGTACATGTACCCCTGAAAATCTAATTTTCATGTTGCTAAAAAGTTTCTGTTTTAAAGAAGGAGCAACATATACTGCATTATGTGCATTAAGAAACCTTTTCTGTTTATTCAAAAAGATTTGTATAAAACGTAGATGCATCAAAAATTTAGTTTTACTATCCACATTTTTCACCATACCATCAAAAATTAAATGAGAAAACTTAAAAGTCATGTTTGTTGCCAAACAAATAATTGCAGTTGCAATATTACTTGAAAATTGTTCCCATGAAGTTTTCTTAGGACTTAAACAATGTAAGATGGTATGGATCAAAAATCCCCATTGGGATGAAAATTGAGCCTTTTAAAAGTAAGTTTGTTATTATCAGAAAGATACCCCATTAGAGACAGTTGTTCAAAGATTTCAGTGTTGGGCAAAGAACTAAGACCATCTACATCTGCTAATTAGAGATGTCTCCTAACAGATGCTTCAGTAATAGCAAATTTATGCCCATCAACTGTAACAATTATGTGTTGTTCTCCATCATTGAATGTTTCGACAGTTGTTGTCTGCCAAAACTGTTCAACAAGAGAAACATAGATAGTAGGGTTTGCAGTTAAAGCATACCTGATATGACTATCAGCAAGAAAGTATACTATCTAATGGAATTATTCACTCCCAGATGGCTTTTGAAGAAAAGCCACCATATTATGTTTGTCGCAGAATCCCATTTGAGCCATGTGTATTTAAGTTATGAGCAAAAGATTGATGTGAGTGATGGGTTAAGATCGATTTAGAACAAATTAGTGTTGGTCAAAATCAATTGAGATTTTATAAAGTATGTATAAGGTCTGGAAAGTGGATAAATTGTATCTTTAAAAGTAATCGTGTAAGTAAGGTAAAGATTACAAATATCCAATGTAAGAACCTTATATATGCAGTTAGTTGCGTAAAAATCTCAACGTTAATATTCAAAGAGTTGAAAATCTGTTATTGACTAAACAGTGTAAACGGTAACTCAGTAGTACCCTAGCAGTACTAACTTTTGTACTAGCAGTACAAAATTTTAACCCATCAGTATTAAAAATTTTCCTAGCAGTATTAACTTTTTCTCCAATAATCATGCAACAACATGCTTCTATTCATCACAAACATACTAGAAATAACTAGATAGACATGTGAGAATTCACGAGGATCCATATTTATGCATAACCCATGAATAGAAGTCAAAGCTATTAGTCAAACCAAAATACTAATTTAACCCATTTCATTCCAAAGTTAACCTTAAGTCATCCCAAAAAAACTTAGTTGAAAGAATTGTTTTTGGCAAACTATCAGCCATCAACGGATTTAAGAATTCTTTACCAGTTGTCGTTTGCCCTAGAATAGCCAATTCTTTCTTGTCTGTTAGACATGGTGAATTGATGACCATTTGTTGTGTGGTATACAATCAACACTGAGAGGATATTCATGCTATCATCAATATCCTCCCCTCAACTCTAGCATTTTCATCAAATTAGCATATCCTTTATTAATCAAATAAACTTTAAGCTCTAAACCTGCAAAATGTTGGTTCCAAACACAGAGAAATACAATCCATAACATCTTGCATAATACTCATAAGAGAATTAATTTCTCTTTAGGACCCAAGCCATTACTGACTTGACTCTGCCTGTTGGATCAACATAGTCAAATTGCTTACAAATGTATGACCTACTATTTTTGGAGACATGATTTATAACCTTAAGTTTAGGTCTCCAAACCCAGCATGCTTTGGACTTAACAGCATCAATCCCTTGTTCCCCAACAACACTTCTCACTCTTTTTCTTTTAGCAGTATTAACAGAATTTACCTTGACAGTATTAACTTTGTTATTTAAATTTCTGTTTTTAAGTGTTGTTTGTTGGTAAAAAGGTCTCCTAGATGGTGAATGTGACTTTTGAAAAGCATTTGGTCTAGATTTTGCAACATTCACAAAGGGTTTGGGTGCAGCAGTCTTAATAGGTCTGGCAGTACTAACTATTGCTTCTGTTCTTGAAGAACTTTGCCTAGCAGTACTAATTGGTACTAGGCCAGACTTGGTTAAAACTGCTGTTGGAGAAAAATTTCATCTAGAATTAAAGAAATTTTGATGATTAGTCCTCATAGCATTATTCCAAATTGGTCTAACTTTCCTTTGACCAGTCCCCTTTTTCACATTGTTCAAAACAAGTTTTTGTACCATCTTTTTATCATGAAAATCACAGTCTTTAATTAGATGGTTAAAACTCCCACACACAAAACAAGCTTTTGGTGTAAACTGAAATCCAACTCCTAATTTCTTAGACATTGGAGTATTCCAGTTAGTACTGTTATTCCTAGGATTTTGACTAACTTTCCTAGGTTTATCAACTTGCTTAGGTTTTTGGACATTAGCTAATTCTGACACGTTTTCCATAGTCTCATCCTCATCACAATCAGAAACCCAATCTTTAATTATTGGGGCATCAGAGGTTTTCTTAATCTCATTAGAGGAATTTTTACTAACATTCTTTTTAACCTTAACTTCATAGCCTTCAAATTCAGGCTATTTGAACTCCTCAAGACCAGAGTTTGACAAACCAATAGTAGGGGGTGCAAATAAGCTTGTAGGTAGAGGTGCAACAGCATTATACCCCACACCATTTCTATTGTTATCAGATATTTGACATCCTATCAATTTATCTAAACTTTTAGAAGCATTTTCAAAGTTGTCAAGCTTGATCTGATTACTCTTTTTTTCTTTCTTAAGTCTTTCTATCTGAATTTTAAGAGCATTAATTTCAAATTCATTAAATAAGGCATCTCTTTTAAAAACAACAATTTGATCACAAAGCATACCCTCATTTTTCTTGTAGAAGACTAGTTGTTCTTCCATAGAAGCTAAACCTCTTTTATAGTTGGCTAGATTATATTTAGATTTATTAAGCTTTGTTCTTAAATTATCATACTGAGACTTAAGATCTTCAAAGCTTTTAAGACAAGTTTTAGAGCAAGTTTTGTTATTGAGTACCTCTGAATCTGAGAATGCCATAAGAGCAAAGTTGGTTGGGACTTCCTCTTCTATCATATAGCTCCAATCAACTCCAGCTCCATCTATAGCTAACATAGCTTTGGAAGAAGATTCTTCCACATTTACAGTTCTCCTTGAGCTGTTTTGATTTCTGCTCCTATTTTCTTGACTCCTAGGATTTCTGCACTCTCTCGCAAAGTGTCCCATCTTATGACAATTGAAGCATTCTACCTTTGTCTTGTCATAACCAGCAGTATCACTTCCATTGATGGTAATCTTCTTTCCAGTTCTCTGATAGAACTTTCTTGTTTTCATACTTAGTAATGTCAATTGCCACTTCAAATCCATTTCTTCAAGATCATCTTCATGGATTTGCTCTAGGTCTTCATGAACAACCTGAGATCCATTTGGTTGATTGGCCAAAAAAGCATAGATTGTGGCATCACTAAGTCTAGCAGTATTATCTGTAGAACTAGCAGTACTAAGTGAAGAGCTAGCAGTATTAACAAGAACATTAGATGTATTAACATCATTTGTACTACTAGGAGTTGAAACAAAGGCCACAATCTGTGAATTTGAATTTGAGCTTGAGGTTACACTTCTTTTGACCTCTTGTTCAACAATTTTAAAATTGTTGTAGAGATCATCAAAACTTATTGAGCCCAGATCTGATTTGTTCCTCCAGACCACAACATGCATTCTCTATTCAGAAGGAAGGCTTCTCAAGAATTTAAAGTTTAGATCTTATTAAGAGATGTTTTCACCCAAGATGGCTAACTGGCTTACAATTTTCTGAAGCCGGGTAAAGATAGAGTCAAGTGACTCTGAGCTAGAAGCATTGAAGTTTTTATACATCTGCTTCAGAATTGTCTTTTGAGTCTTTTTGGTGGCTTCATTACCATCAAATCTTGCTTCTATGGCTTCAAACAAGGTCTTGGCATCCTTGTATTGATTAAAAGTGAGTAGATGCTCATTTGGAAGTGTCATCATCAAAATACTTCGGCCTTTAAGATCATTCTTCTTTTGGATCTTCTCCTCAGCAGTAACAGTACCAGGTATTGTTGAAGTAGATGTACCATCAGTGTTTGTAGTGGTTCGTGCTACTGGCTTGAAGGAGTTGCCATCCTCTATGATCTCCCAAAGAGCATAGTCTTGAAGTTGAATGTATGACTCTATTCTGAGTTTCCGTGTGTCATAATCACCTTGCTTCAGAAGTGGCAGTTTTGCAAGAGCATTGTTTTTGGTACTTTCTAGATCCATGGGTCTTGATCTAGAGATTGTACAAAGAGTTAGATCTAGTTTGTTTCTTCTTGATCGAGGTTTCAAAACACCCGCTCTGATACCACTTGTTGATCCCTTGTAGATCTTTGATTAGCTTGTTAAAGCTTTAGTTATCTTAGATAAATCTAAAACAACTATGATAGAAACCTTGTGGTGTATATATAAAGATTATGCGGAATTAATCTTTATATACTCAAAAGAATAATAAGAACAATATCAAAAACAAAAGAACTTTCACTATATTAAAAATCACAAAACAACTATATGTTTTGCCTAACAACTATTGTGTTTTTTTATTTGTGTATCTCTATCAATTCACATCTCTAACTATGCCGTAAGGGTTCATTTTATACATCAAGGAAAAACCCTAATAGGCTTACAAAACGCGTTAAGTGATCATGCATATCTATTCCTAATATAACTCATGCATATCACATAAGCAATACTAATAAACTAACTAACAGTACTAATTTACTCTGACAGTACTAACATTGTACAGACAGTACTAACTATAACTAGTAGTACTAATATTACAACTAGCAGTACTAATGACTTAGTTTATATTCTTCAATCTTCACTAGCAGTATAATCTTCAAGTAGCAGTACTAAGTCCTTTGAGCAATATGAACTTGTAGAAGCCCTTTAATTCCCAACAATCCTCCCCTAAACTTGTGATTTATCTTCAAATCATCAAGTTTGTTGAATTAAAGCTTTTTGGTTCTGAGAGGATTCTTTCAAACACTTTAGCTTCTTGATCTATTGGCTTCTATGAAGATTTTCTTGACTAAGTCTCTTGCCATCTCACTATC
>BQNB010062523.1:0-11260 GCA_026074375.1 Tanacetum coccineum | reverse complement strand
CAATCAAATCCCTCATTCCAGCAAAACCAATGGTTAGGATGTAGAACGATATAGAGTAGGATAAGACGCATGATACACATTAATTGTTGTTAAATAAAAAAACAAAAGTCCAAGAGTCCAAGAGTCTAAGTCCGAAAATATGATCTTTAATAATAGGCTACTAGCTCTATTCTTCACAATCATTAAGATGGCTTATAGTTGCACCATCTTTATATTTTTTAGCACACAGATGGCTTATAGTTGCACCATCTTTATATTTTTGAACATATAAATGCTACAGGAGTTTATATCTTCTTATTATATCCCCTGCAACATTTAATACACATATCCCCCCACTTGAGATAAACAATATCAAAAGTGATGATACAGGGGGGTCTTTATAGATTGGTCTTCCACAAATGCACAAAATTCCCAAACCTATTTCCCCGAACCAGAGATTTCAACACAAAGAGAATAGAGACTACAGGATTCGCTAAGGCGAAATGGTGTAATGATACATAAACGTAAAGGGTTTTAACAAGGATAGGATTCACAGAGTGATCTAGTGGTATCTTGCACAAAAATTAAGTGCAACAAAGGGTTTTATACGAGGAGGTCAACAAGTCAATGTAAAAAGTTGATAGACACACACACACATATAGGTTTTTTGGGTGATTTCCTAAGATGTTGCCTTCTTGAACTGTCTATTCCAACTAATCAATTAGGTTTCGAAAAGATGTGCATGCCAAGTTCTAAAGTCTACAATACTACCGGCACACTCATATATTTGATAGATTTATGTATAATCTATGAAAATGGAATCATAGGATTATCCTAACCAATTGAATTAAGGGTAATGGTGCACTCAGCAAAGATTCATTCTAGTTTATTAGGAAAAACATGGCAATTTTTTTTAAAAAATTGGCATAATTTTTCAAAGAAACCTTGAAAATCAAAGGCAACTATTGGTCAAGTGATAATTCTACTTCCATCCCCCACTTGGTTTGTACAATGTCCCTATTGTACATTTAAAGAAATGAAATTAACAGAATAAGAGTAGAATTAGAACAAAAAGACTCTCCTGAGCATTGCTCTCCATTTCGAATGATAATTGCAAAAGATGAATTCTTGCAATTATTTATTGTGGTTCGACTCATACAGAACACCTTTCTTGCCTTACTTCACTCCCGAGTCACCTACTCGAGAGTTTGTTAAACACTAGTCACCAAGCTCCTTTTACTTGGCGGAGAAGCCTTCACAACGATGGTACACTTCTAAAGATTACAGAGATAATCACCGAATTTCTCACACACGAGAATCGATAATAACACAACTACACTTGATGTACAACTAACAATACAACAATAGATTACAGCAAAATGATCTCTTGAATGAGGTAAGAAGAATCAAGATCAAGGCACTTTTGAGGCGTGCTTGAAACTTTCGCGTATTTGGCAATTCCTTTCTTGAAGTGAACCTACACAAGATTTAGAAAGAAATGCTAGAGAGAGAGAGAGATCAGTTGATTAGAGAGAAGATTGTATGAGAAAGGTATATGAAAATTTGAGAAATGACTTGGTATTTATAGCCAAAAAATTTACTGTAGGCCGGTTCTGCCAGTGCTGTTTACCAATGGCACCGGCTTGCAAAACTAAGGCACTGGCAAACAGTAACTAAATCCGGATTTTGATTTGCAAAATCTTGAGAAATCTTGTGTAATCTTATGAGATTTTCCTTGGATTTGATGCATTTGATTATATACAAAATGAAATAATTAAATTAAAAAGTGTAAGATTAATTTGTGTAAAGTTAGGGTTTTAAAAGATTTGTATACTTTTTCAAGTTGCATGTTTTTCTACAAAGATGGAAAATAGTAAAGAGATCATGTTTTGAGATGATAAGAGGTTTGAGAAGAATGGTTGGGAAGAATGAATATGTTTTGTCATTAATAAAACCTTAGTTTAAGTTGATTGTAACAATTGGTTTTGTTTTAACCGGTTTATTTGTATTAACAATCTCCCCTTTTTTGTTGATGACAAAACATATTAGGTTAAATGGATGATTAGATTTATATCTAGATTTGGTCACTTTCTTTCTCCCCCTTTTTGTCGAAACAAAAATGGAGTGAAAATGTACGAAAAATGTAGAGATATTATCAAGATGGAAAGCTCCCCCTTGATGAATGCTACAAAACAAATATGTTAGAAACAATGAGATATGCTCCCCCTTGCTTTGTGAGTACCTACAAAGAAAAGTTAGAGGTCCAAAAAATAGAGAAGCCTACTGTAGAACCGGATAGCCGGTGCTGTACAATGAAGGGCACCGGTTTGTTAGAGAAGGGCACCGGCTGACTTAAAAAGTCAAAGTCCACGAATTTTACACATAATTTTTGAAGAAAATAACAAATGTCCAAACACAAATGGCCTTTATTCAGGTACAATAACATAAAAGACAATACAACAACAAGAGATTCGAAGGATTCCTATTGAATCTACTTAGTTTTATTCTACTACTTAATGTCCTATTTATTTGATATTGTGAGTTATGACATTTAGGCGGTCGAGAATGTGATTGAGAATGAATCTCATTTCTCCTTGGAGGTTGTCGATCAAGACTTGAGTTCTTTGGCAATGTTCACAAAACATTTCATGGGTGAGCAAAGGAAAAGGGTTGTTAGGTCCCAATGGCGGAAGAGGAGGGAATTGAGGTGGTGGAGGAGGCAAGCATTGAGGAGGGAGTGGAGGAGGTGTTGGTTCTAGTTCCGGAGTTGGCGAAGGAAAAGAGGAGTTCATGGGAGGAATAGGAGGTGGCTCATTCGCCATACTTTCTAGTGGTTGACAAAGGGATGGTCTAGAAGGTGATGGATTAGTTGCGTGATCCGTGGAAAGTATACCTAGCACATCAAGTAGAGATGGAGAAGATGGTGGAGTAGCAAACAAGAGTTCAATGGGGTCAAGGTTAATAGTTACCGGTGAAGTGAGCTTGGACGGTTGGGTAGGAGCGGGTGGTGGTGAAGTTAATGGAGGAGGAGTTGTCTTAGGAGTAAGCAAGCAATTTTCATTTGAGTTAGTTTTTATTGGAGATAGTGGTGGAGAGATTATCGGAGAAGTTGGTGGAGCTCCCGATGTGTAGTCCGATGGTGGAGAGAATGATTGATAGGGAGGAGATGTTCTTGGATTACTAGAAGCAAACATGCCATAACAACTCATTCTTGCGGTTCGTTTAGCCTTAGTTTTATTCTCTTTAGGCATGTGACGAAAAGGTTTAATGACAAGAGAAGCTAGATGAAGGAGAAGAGCAAAATGATGTGTTATTTATAGAAGATAATTGTGTTAGACTTAAATGTTTTGCTTCTTAATTTGGTTAAAATCTAATGATGAGATTGTTGGTAAGGGTCACTTTACTCTTAGAACTAAGTGATGTGACGCAAAGAGGGAAACGTTTGATTGTGAATTTGAAAATGCCGTATATCAGATACATCTTGAGAACAGTCCTGCCGGTTGCTATTTAAGAAAGGCACGTTTGAAAGTAAAGGCACCGGGCAAAACGGGCAGACAGATATTTGAAGAAAAATTTGATATGTTGGAGGTGCAGTTTTTCGTGACTCGGACAATGCAATAAAAGTTTATTTTATTTTGATGAAAAAAAACATCTAGCTCCTTTTAATTAGATACAATGAACGTGTTTGAAACGACATATTGACCATGTGTTTCTATGAATACGTTCATTAGACAAGTCATACAAAAACGTTTTTATTTGTATTAAGCAATGTAGTAAGAGATGAGAAAACGATATGACACAAATGAGGAAGAATTAAAGAAAAATGTTTTAAATGGTTGGTTCCATTAATCCAAGACCTAGTCGAAGAAGATTAAAAGGTTCTCTTTTGAGGTGTGTTTGGTTAGAATATCGGCAATATTATCTTTGGATGCAACCTTTTCGATGGAGATATTATCTTTTTAAACGTTATCTCGGAGAAAATGATGACGGATTTCTATATGTTTATTGCGAGAGTGAAGAACGGGATTTTTACTCAAGTCTATGGCTCATTTATTGTCACAAAGAACATGTACGTCATTTAACTTAACTTCCATAAGATTACTAGAGCTTGTGTTTGATACAGGCTTGTTGACAAGGCTATTCTGGCGGACACGTATTTGGCTTTGTTGGTTGAGATAGCTAAGGTGGTTTGTTTCTTGGACATCCATGAGGTGAGACAACAACCTACGAAAAGGTACATACACCACTAGTGCTTTTCGATCGACATAGTCTCCCGGGTGGTCAGAATCGGCATAGACAATGTCTCAAGATGGTTCCATTTTAGATACCAGTGTAGCCTGGTTGGGGAGGATACCTTGATGTTATGGAAGATGTCGTTTTAGGATTGAGCGTGAGTGAAGTTTTAGGGTTTTTTAAAAGTTCTGAGCACAATAGGATATAACCTAAACATGAGATATCTTGGCGACTAGCGTTAGATTTGTAGTAAAAAGTGACCAATCATATCCACGATTATTAGTGTGTCATCGTTGGGTTCGACTTTTTAATCACGGGATGAGGTTGGGTTTCGGAGGACATAGGATTTTTGATTTGTTTGGCGGGTTCAAGACCGAATTCTCTTCATACATTTCTTTTACATATTTAGATTGGTTTGAAAGAAGATTTCATTCTTTGAATTGTTGATTTGCAAACAAGGAAGAAATTCAACTCCCACCCATCATGCTTATTTCAAATCATCATGCAATGATTTTGGAGAATTCATCCCATAAGTGGCGTGTACAAAGTGATCTGAAGGTGTCGTCCTCTAGATTTGGACAATGATGATATGTGAATCCTTTTTCTTAGTAAATAAGGTGTTATCTACTAAGCCCATGGTGTACTTATGATCAAGAAGAAAGGCTTTGAGACGATCATACCAAGCTTTGGGTGCTTGTTTGAGACCGTAGAGAGCTTTTTTGAGTTTAAACACATGATTAGATTTTTCAAAATCTACAAAACTAGGAGGTTGGGCTACATGCACTTCTTCATTTATAAAACCATTTAGGAAAACACTTTTGACATCCATTTGAAACGAGTGTTTATGGCATGAGCCATGCATACGCATGTAAGTATTCTTTAATATATTCTAATCTTAGCCACCGGGGCATAGAGTTTCATCGTAAGTCTATTCCTTTCTTGTGATTGTTTCCTTGATCTCTATCTAGCTTTGTTTCTAGACACGACACCATTTTCGTCAAGTTTGTTTTTGAAGACCCATTTTGTACCGATGATAGTTTGATTTTTAGGAGGAGGAACAAGACACCACACGTCATTGGATTTAAATTGATTTAGTTCTTCTTGCATTAGCGTCATGCGTCAAAATTTTGTCTTGTATGCTTCTTTAATGTTTTTGGGTTTGCTATAGAGGAGTCAAAACAAAGAAGTTGCTTTGTTTTTGAGCTTGAGATCTTAGAGGCCTATTGAGAAGAAAGGTTTCCTATGACGGTTTCTAATGGATGGTCTTTAGATTCTTTGATATTTGAGATTTGTTTATTTAATGGTTCATTTTTCTTGACTTCTAAGTCTTTATTTTGGTTTTCTATGATGTCGACTTCTAGTGAGTCATCATCTATTAAAGGAGGTGACTAGGAGGAGGAGTTTCATCAAACTTGACATTGAGAGATTCTTCGACTTTCATGGTTTCTTTATTTAAAACCACATAAGCTTTACTTATAGTGGAATACGCACCTAAGTTTGATACCTTTCTGTTTGATTTAGGTCGAATCTTGGGTAAAGGTAGTCTTTGTGAATTAAATGAACATTTACTACCTAAAACTTTAGAAATATTCAAGTTGGGTTTTCTATCTTTGAAAGCTCCATAGGAGTTTTGTTTTTTCGAGGAAGTCTAATAAGAATTGTCTCTATTTGCTCGAATAGTAGGTGGAGGTGTCAACGGATTGCACACAATGACGTTTGAGGAATTGATTGTTCATTTAGTATGTGTTCTACTCATTTTTGTAAGGTTCTTTTCTATGTCCTAGAACCCATTTGAATGTGGTGGAGTTAGGTGAAGCCGAAAATTATGAGTAATGCCATTAGCATCACAAAAAGCTCCGAATTGTACTTCATTATCAAATTCTCGACCATGATCACGTAGTATTGAATATGCGGGCAACCTTTTGGTTTTGAATTTTTTACTTAGGATTTCAAAGGTCATGTCAATGTTTTGAGCAAGATCTTGTCCAAGGGTATCTTGAATAAGTTCGTCAAACCGTATGACGCGCAAGTGAGAGAGTTGCCGCGTAACTTGGCGGACCGACGGGTCCAAACAAGTCCATATGCAAAAAGTTTAAACATTTAGAAGTAGAACCATGTGTTTTAGCCTTATTGACTTTCATGTACTTAGTTTTTCCAACGATTGGAAAGCGTCTCGCATCTAAAAATGTTTTGTCAAAAATTTAGTTTTTGTGTAAGTTTCTAAACTTGTTCTTTAGATGTAGCGGCATTGTATAAGTTCGCATATTGACGTGAGCCCAAAGCTTCAATGCTCCAATGGATCGAAGGTTCATCGTGATAGAGGGTTAGACAAAGGCGGTCTTTTTGGTTAACAGTTCCCTCCATTTTGTAATAATGTAGATGCCATTTTATTGTAATTCCCTTTCCTAAGGTTATGCCATTTTTAATTATTTTGCTACCGGTTTCACTAAATAGTACATTGCACTTTTTATCGCAAATTTGACCTATGCTAAGAAGATTCTTAACTAGAAGATTTTCAACTGACAAAACAGCATTGATGGTGAGAGAGATATGCAGAAAATTGTCTCCTTTACCGATGATCTTTGCTTTAGTGTTACTACCCAAACAACATAGTTACTGCTCATCTCAACTAATGGTTCTATAGGTGTTGGTGAAGAGATCTTTGTTTCCCGTCATATGCCTAGTACAACCGACATTATCTTGAATTCCTTTCATCGGTTCAAGTTTAACTCACCCCCTCACATTTTGTCAACCAAGATACATAAAACAACTCAAGCATTTGGTCCCCAATATCTCATGGGTCCGTTAGTGTTATGCATACCGTTTGGTTGCCTCATGTATGGAAACGGAGGAAAAGGACTCCATTGATTATACATAGGAGGTTGAAATTGTTGTTCGTGTTGTGTTCCATAGTTCCAAACTACTTGGCGATAATCGCTTTTGGGGTATAGGCTACTAGGTCTCTTATGGGTCATTTTAGGGGGCATTTGGATTTTACTTTTTCCATGTCCTTGACCAAGTTTTAGAATTGGTGGTTGTTTGTTACCTTTTGGTGTACCTAAAATAGACTTTTTGGTAATTAGAACGGAGTCATTTTGTTTAATTACGTTGGTTTCTAAGTCTTCTTTCTTTTCTGCACTGTCATCAGACAGCCGGTGCTGTTCGTTTGAACTAGCCGGTGCTGTTGGTGAATGGCACCGGCAAGCCGGTTCTACAAAGAGTTTTTTAAGTTGATCTCCTAGATTTTTGATTTTAGTATTTCTAGAGGAAGCTATAGTCTCTGTGTATCCTAATCCACACTTGTCTTTTGACGGTTTTTGCATTTTGACCATTTCGTTGTAAAGACCTCCTTACTATACTCGAACTAGCTAGTTTTAGTTTTAGAGAGTTAACTTCTAATCTAAGTTCATCACAAGCATCACAATTGCTACTAGTTTCCTTACCCTTTTCTAATATGTCTAGCTTGGTTTTAAGTTCGTTAATGGTCTTTTTGAGTGATTCATTTTTAGCCTTTAGACGTTTGTTTTTGTTAATTATCCTAAGACTAATTTGACCAAGTTTGTCATACTCATTTTGCCTAGATTCGTTATCTAAAGATGAACTACTATAGTAAAGATTATCGGATAGTACCTCGTTTGAGTGACCCATGAGAAAAAATCTCTTCTTTCTTTGAGTCATCTCCACTATCGCTCCAACTTCCGACAACGAATGCCTTTTGTTCACCGGAATAGTTTTTAGGGCAATCGCTAATGAAGTGATTTGGATCACCACACTTGAAGCATCTTCGATCTTCCCTTTTCTCTTCCTTGATTTTTTGGAAGTTCTTTTTGTCGTCATAAGGTTGTCGGACAAACTTGCCTCTTCTTCTAAAGAATTCTTGAAATCCCTTACGGCCCATCGCATATTTCACATTGTTATCCGAAGAAGATGTATCATCATCACTCAAGACTTGTTTTGCTTTAAGTGCGAGAGATTTGTACTTTTCTTTCTTGTTCTTTGCAATCTCCAAGTCCTTCTCAAGAACTACCTCATAGACTTTGAGGTTGCCAACAAGTTCATCTAGAGATAGCTTTGACAAGTCTTTGGATTCCTCTATCGCTGTTACCTTTGGTCGCCATTTTGATGGAAGAGCCCTCAAGAATTTCCTGACATGGTTACGACTTGAAAAAGATTCATTAAGTGCTTTAAGAGAAGTAATGATGGTATTAAATCTAGAATGTCACAATCAATGGCTGTAAAATGGTCAATAATGAAAATTCCTCATATTGTTGTACAAAATGTCTATTTTATTAACTTTAACTTGTTTGTTCGCCTTGATGAGTAGGTATTAAGAATCCAAACATTTTGAAGCCGTAGTCACACATGATAATTATTTCCATATTCCTTTTTATGGTAAAGCATTATATAAACACTTTTATGCCTTCAATCATTTTTGGAAAGCATTTTCTTTTGATTTTCATCAAGCTTTTCATATGGTGTAACTACATCCTTGCCATCCTTGTCTTTGGTGGTAGGTTTGTAGTTACCATGAGCAATGATATACCAAAGATCAACATCCTTAGACTTCACGTAAGTTCAAAACCGGTTTTTCCAATAAGATAAAATAATTTGCTCTCGAAGATGAGGTGGTCGTAGCATAGATTGACCTTCTTTGTTAGTTTCCGATCATAATCGTTTAAAGATTAATAATACAATTTTATTTTAAACACTTGGTAACCTTGCTCTTGATGCCTAGTGTGGAAAACTATGAAGGATGGGTTGATAAGTTTTCTTGATTTTTGGTCTTAAAAAACTTGTAAAAATACTTTGTTTATAACTTTGTTAGTAAAGTGATCTAGATATTGATATTAGATAAGAAAAGAGAGATGCAAAGAAAAGAGAGACTAGAAAGATATCACCAGGACACAAATTATATATAGTGGTTCGCTACAAGGAACCTTCTTGCCTATTCACCCCAAGTCACCTTACTCGAGAGGGGGGGGGGGGGGGGGGGTGGGGGGGTGGGGGGTGTTGTTCTATAACACTACGTCACCAAGCTCCTGTTTCACAATTTGGGAGATGCCTTCACAATGATGGTACATTCTAAAGATTACAAAGATGATCACCGAATTTCTCACACACAAGAATCGATAATAACACAAACTACACTTGATGTACAACTAACAATACAACAATAGTTTTACAGCAAATGATCTCTTGAATAAGGTAAGAAGAATCAAGATCAAGGCACTATTGAGCGTGCTTTGAAACTTTTGCGGTGTATTTTGGCAGTTTCTCTTTCTTGAAGGTAGAATTACTCTATCACAAGATTTAGAAAGAGATGCTAGAGAGAAAGAGATCAGTTGGTTAGAGAGAAGATTGTATGAGAAAGGTGTGTGAAAACATGAGAAATGACTTGGTATTTATAGCCAAAAAATTTAATGTAGGCCGGTTCTGCCGGTGCTGTTTACCAATGGCACTGGCTTGCAAAACTAAGGGCACCGGCAAACAGTAACTAAATCCGGATTTTGTGTGCAAAATCTGAGAAACTCTTGGTAATCTTATGAGATTTTCCTTGGATTTGCTGCATTTGATTATATACAAATT
The DNA here is from genome assembly GCA_026074375.1 of Tanacetum coccineum. Taxonomy (NCBI): domain Eukaryota; kingdom Viridiplantae; phylum Streptophyta; class Magnoliopsida; order Asterales; family Asteraceae; genus Tanacetum; species Tanacetum coccineum. Next base: position 1,462 of record BQNB010062523.1, on the reverse strand, counting down.
GAAATAATTAAATTAAAAAGTAAGTTAATTTGTGTCTAAAGTATAGGGTTTTAAAAGATTTTGTCAGTACTTTTTCAGTTTGCATGTTTTTCTACAAGATGGAAAAATTGTAAGAGATATGTTTGAGATGATAAGAGGTTTGAGAGAATGGTTGGAAGAATGAATATGTTTTGTCATTAATAAAACCTTAGTTTAAGTTGATTGTAAAAACATTTTCTTTTAACTGGTTTATTTGTATTAACAGAAAACTAGAAAATCGAAGGCAGCTATTGGTCAAGTGATAATTCTACTCCCATCCCCCACTTGGTTTGTACAAGGTCTACTATTGTACATTTAAGGAATGATATTAACAGAATATGAGTAGGAATTAGGAAACAAAAGACTCTGCCTTAAGCATTGCTCTCCATTTCGAATGATAATTGCAAAAGATGAATTCTTGCAAGGCGTCTACTGAGAAACCTCGTATCTCCTGGAATCACTAGACAACAAAAAGCATTAAATGTTCAAAAATAAATATACAATAAGACCTAACTCGCTTTTGTAGGAATCACGCTAGCATTTAGCATATGCAACAAGCCTTTTAAAACTACTAGTGGCCAGAAGTGGACGAGTGAAGTTCTCGTGAGGGTTCAGAGAAAGAGAACATACACACAAAGTTTATTTAATTATACAAGGTTTTTGAAAAAGTTTCTAACTAAATTTAGGTTTTCAGAAAGGGATTACGGCGTAATCATGGGTTTGGTTACGTTGTAATCATGTGGTTGATAAATTTTGAAAATTTGAATTAAGAAGGGTTACGGCGTAACTTAGACAGTATGTTATGCCGTAAATATGTCTGTTACGGCATAACCAAGGTGGTTACGCCTGCACAGGAACCTTTTTACCACATGAAAACGAGTTGAATTGATCTTAAATTCTAATTTCTTGCTGTGAGAACTTGTAAAACGAAGTGAGAAACGAACAAAAACCAACTAGATGAAGAACCCTAAATGAATTTCATTAATTAAAGACGGGTTGTCTCCCGACAAGCACTTTTGTTTATTACGGAGTCTTTTAGTTAGACTCAAGACGTTCTCTGTTTTCCTAATAGTTCTTCCTTCTTCGTCTATCTCCTTCCTAGTCATTCCCATGAATCTAGAGCCGTTAACTCTTCCTAATGGTAGGGCATCATCCAACTGTTAAGTTATACACACGAAACTCTTTCCACTCTTGAAAGTGTATCGTTTGACTTCAAAGGTTTCACTCTTAACAAATGGTGGTTTGTAGTTTGTTTTCTCCATACCACTTTCCCATTGCTCTTCTTCCTCGAACCCTTCATCGTGCCATGGGTATGCAGTATCATGAAATTTTTTGCATTTCTCCTACACAACATCCAGGGCATCTGATGTTTCACGTTTTTTTAACACGTTTCAAATAAACCCTCAGATATAATATTTATATTTATAAAATACATATACGTATA
>BQNB010062522.1:20354-36047 GCA_026074375.1 Tanacetum coccineum | reverse complement strand
ATTTTAAAAGATAAAAACCCTAAATTTATAAATCTTACATGAACCCTAATCCATCATATTAATTATTACATGTGTTATTAATTTGAATATAACAAGAATTGATAAATTAACTAGAATTGATCAAAGATTAAAAAATTTACCTTAGGAAATATCCCTAAAATTTTTCTCTTCTTTTCTCCTCTTGAAACCGATCGAACTAATGGTACTAGGGATTAGGGATTTATGAATTATATTTATAGGCCTCCTAGTAGAATTGTAGATTAAGTCCAATTAGTTTTAGATTATAACTATGACTTTAATTACTTTTTTTTCTTTTTTATTTACTAAAATTTGGATTACTATTCATGCCTAAAAAAATATTTTTTTCTTTTCTTTTATTACTTAATTAATTATCTTTATACCTTAAGTTTTATAAAAACCTAAGCTAATTTGTTAAACCATTTTACTTGAAAACTACTTTCTAAAAATAACTTTTCATTTCCAAATTTACTTTCTAAAAATAGAAAGTCTTCCAAAAACTCTCATATTTTAACAAACTTATTTCTTTCACAAATGACACACTTCTCATTTTAATCCATCACCTAAAGATCCACGTATTAACCAAACCAATTTTCTCAAAATACCCAATCATTTCCATTAGCACTATAAGTGATTAAAATGAAATTTCTCCATCAAACAACTTATTTCCTTTAACTTAACCTCTAAAACCTAAACTTATCATTAATTACTAACACAAAAATACGTATACGTATAAATACTTACACATTTAACACAAAACGCTAAAACCTCAATAATCATTTCCTTGTCACTTAAAAGTGAACGAAAGGAACTCAACAAATTTCACCATCAATCCAATCTCATCGAGACGATCACACTCAATAGATTGATTATCCAATCTCACATATCCCACACAAATACATATAATCTCACATAAACACATAAAATCACATAAACCATACATTGCAACATGCACATAAGTCAATACTACGGTTTGACCAACCTGCTCAAGTCATGGTTGTTACATTATCCCCACCTTGAGAAAATCTCGTCCCGAGATTTAACTACTCGAGGCATTAGCACTATCGACAAACAACTGAGGACACTTAGACCTCATTTGATCCTTGCGTTCCCAAGTAAGCTCAGGACCACGCTTCGAATCCCGACGAACTTTCACTAATACCATCACACTACGCTTTTACTTATGACATCTCGGTCCACAACATCAACGGTTCCTTGACAAAACAAAGAGTCTTGTCAACCTTAATCTCGACTAACTTCCACAATCCGAATCCAACTGCTAATGACTTTGCTTACCCCCACAAGGGTGCAATTAGCAACACAACAACCACTCCCACACAAACGAAACATCCGACTACCTGAACCTCGCCCGTCATCAAGGCAACCCGTTAAAAACCTTAGGTGTGTAACAACGTCATTTACAACCCAATTTTGCAACTCATCAAACAAGAACTGTCTTGAAACCAAGTTATAAGTTGTTACAAAGCCCAACGTTTTTGAAGAATCGACTCGACTTCGAGTTTATTCATAAAATAACTTTAACCAGAATCACACAAACACATCTAAAGGCATACTAAGGTCTACAAGAACCTTACGTACCCGAATTCAATTAAAACTCTCAATGATTTCTTATTCATAAGATAAACTTCCACCGAATATCTCCACATCAACTTGCTTCATGAACAAATGTAGACACCCAATTGACTTGAAATCCTAAGGACCTCACTTCGAGTCCAACCGAATCTTAACTCAGTGAACAATAATTGCTTCAAACGGCACACGTAAACTGCATTCACCAAATACTTCAAATTTGACACACGAAACGTGTCATGCTCACTCCTCAACTCCTTTAGGTAATCTCACCCAATAATCCTTTCAAAGATCTCAAATGGACCTACTTACCTTGGTATCAACTTACCATGCTTTTGAAACATCATACACCCTTGAAACTGAATACTCTAGGTAACACTCAATTACCAGCATCAAGTCTAACGGTTAAACCTTATACTAGCATAATCCTTGAACCAAACTTGGTTCATTCAATCTCGCTGTCTCTAGTTACAACCCATAAAACAATAGCCTACATTCCTTTCCACATAATGCTTCAAGTGAAGCATATCTCATACTCGAATGATATCCCCACCTTAGGGAAAAAAAACTCATCTCACTAAAAGATAGGTAGCCTAACTACCTCTAACATCCACCATACACGTCCTAAGCATAGCTAGAGATGGGGTGACTTAGTCAATCCATTGACTACACCCAATCGCATCGTATCCACTACTCACACTTGGTAACTTGACAACAATATCATTAGTTATCCTTTCCCAGATGGTACTTGACCTCGAAACCGCACTCACTAAATAACTTCATCCATCGACTCTGCCTCATGTTCAATCCTCCTGATTGAAAAGTGGATGGTAAACGATTCATGATTCGTATAGATTACTCTCCACGTCTTGTTCACTTAATGCCTCTAGCATTATAGGGCAAAACCTACCACGTTAGTCATAAAATCCTTCATAAGAACCTTCAGTTGTCGCGACGTACAAGCAATCACCTTCTCTCTTTTTCCAAGCATGCTTCCAAGTCCTTGTTTCGCGCGTCATAATATACTACGAACTCTTCTGCTCCTTTCGGCAATCCAAGATCGGCTTCATTACCCACTTGTTCCTTCAACATCCTAATATCTTCCCTCTATGCTCCGCTTTCACGTTGGTTGAAAACTTCACGTACATCTTCTCGACCTCAGTGACTCCACGATCATTCCTCCGTGCGACTCGTACTCCTCCCTTAGACATTCGGGTCGTTTAAAAATATCGTTCGAATATATACGTTAAATAAGCTTTCTATATACGGCCATGCACACCCAGCTTATTACTCTATGAAAACCGATGGTCATATGGTAACCCAAAAGGCCATAGCCGGTAAACTTCCAACGGTCCATTACGCAACCTAAAAAACACCTTAGACTTACGTCACCCCGTGCACTCTCCATTGTGACATCACATACGAATTTTTCCTATCTCACACTACTACGAGATAATCTATGCCATTTCCTAACGAATCACCTTTTCTTCCTACCAAGCAAGACAGACATTCCCACAACTAAGAGGTACTAAATCAAAAGTAAAACAAAAACTCTCCAATTCCAACTTGGGATTTCAAATAATTCCATTCGCTTCGCTACTATTAGTCGCACCACTCAGAAGACATGACCTACCATCAACTCTAGAATCGCGCCATGAGCAAATACCAAACTTCCACAACACCAATTGGTATGGACCCAAATCAAACAATCCCAAAAAGAAGAAACAACCGAATATAAACATCGACATACACATCGAACCTCAGACCTAAAAAACGCATCAACGAGATGCTAGAAACACCCAATGAATAATACCACGTACCACGACCCATTAATTAAAAGGTTAAGAACCTTTGTACCAAAACTGATTTTTACCCAAGGAAACTTTCCCTCATAAACTTATGTTAATCATTTTTTTTAAAACAATAGAATCACCTTGGTTAATAATGCAAATAATAATTTTTTTTAGTGTAAGAATAAATTTAAATAAAATTTTCATGAACTTAGATTTTAATTATGATTTATAATAAGAAATCAAAAAGATGGTTAAAACAAATGTGCTGCATTTATTTATAATAATTTTATTTTAAAAAGAAGGTTTTTTTTTTTTTACACCTAAACGAGATGATATTACTACAACAAAAATTACTTCGAAAAGGAATTTATGACTCGCAACAAAAGACAGCATGATAGCAACATAACCCCAAAATACCTCACGATTCCAATACCCAAAATTTTTATTACTGAACACGAACACGACATGAACTCTTTTAAACCAAACAAACCATAATGACCCATCCCATACCAACGCTTCTTTAGAACCAAACAAAAAGTATCGTTACCTTAGACAAAGAAAACAATCAAAACGCCGAACGAGAACATAAGGAACACACACTTCTATGATCACACCCAAGAAATACCAACACGAACTTGGATATCTCCAACGAACCACGAGCTAACGAACCTAACTTAAGAATCGCGATCGAAATACCAACATGGTATCCGATGTATCCGCAACCGATAGATAAAGAAAAACCTCACCATCTACTCAACTCATCCTTTATACACCTCAAAAGGGTAAGAGAAGAATTCCTCTAACCATACAACCATCCTCAACAGATCTTCACATCACATCTACACTAAAATCCACATAAGCATCCAACTTACATCTTACATAATACATACCAAGCAACAATGATCAATGCAATCAAAGTTACAAGTCCACGTTGTTATGCAGTTATTATTTATTTCGCGACCATAATTATAATTCACTTTTTGCACACGTGTTACTTACTTCCAAGACCGCACATCACATGAAAACCCACATTTTACACATAGCACTTAATAATAATAAATCAATATAACTCAAACTAATAAATCTATCTAACGAACATAAAATTTCCCAAAAGACCAAACAAAAAATAGATGCACATTGTGACCCAAAAATAGAAAAGCAATACTCGATATAGCAACATATCGAGGGAGGAAAAAAAACGAAGTAAACTTTAATTTGAGGCCTACGCTTGGGTTTGACTTTTCTCTCTAAAAAAGTCCCAAACTCCGCAGGGTCCAGTGACGAGTAAAAAAATCTCCCAATATATCTTCTTGGATAGGTGGAATCCTGACTAAAATAATAACAAAGGGGTATATACTATTAGATCCCCATAATAAAAAAATATATATTTCATATTATATAGTAGTAATTCAAAATAGAAAGAATTTAAAGCTTTTAGGTAGCGGGAACATACGATATATACGTACACAAACACTTATGCCTAGAATCAACTATTATTGAGGTGGACCGCTTAAGCTAAGTCCCGTGCTCAACCACCAAGTATCTCTATGAACCAATTGCCTGATACCATCTTTCACACCCAGCAAGGGGAAACGCGAGGCGTAAACAAGAATGGATACCATCACCACACATGGTGTCTATATAGAGAATACTAAAATGAAAACTAAAGTAAAGCAAAGACACAAAGTGTGATAACAATAACCAAAACCTAATGGTGCCTTTATTATGAGAAGAGGTCTCGTCAAAAAAGAACATGCAAAAACATAAACCAAACAATTCAAACAGAAAGCATAAAATAACTCCAAGCATCCTACGGTCCTTTCTAGCCACTTTCATTCTATCATACACCGATTAACTCACCTGAAAATGATCTTAAAACTACCAACACAAGGTGGTGAGATGTCATAAGGTTTTAAGACATCACCTCAAAACATTTCAAAGACAATTCAAATATTACTGGGATAAAGATAAAACAGTTCATAGCATATCATGAACAATACACATGAACTACAAATCCATTCAGCTCATTCACCACAGTCCACACAATATAGCTCAAACAAAATGTTCCGGTTTAAAAGAAGCTCCTTCAACCCTAGTGAGAAGGAATGATCCAACGATCCAATCCAACCCCTGCTCCACATTAGTCATTCTCATTTCAACACCAAGCAAGTCCTAGTCCATAAAGCACATGCATTTTCAGCTCACCATCAAATATCAACAGTAATAAAACAGTCAATACTCATTGAGCATCGTTTTTCACTCCAATGAAAAATCTTAAGAAAAGAATAGGCTATGACACTCACCTGATTGCTAGCAGTCAAATCCACACACACTCACAAATCTCACGAACTATCTAAACAATATAAGCACTTAAAGAAGTTACCATCAAATAGCGATTCAACCCAAAATGAAAGTAACCTCAACTATGATGATGCCTATGATCAATCAAGTCCTAAACTTGTTTTATAACTTATTAAATCATTACATTTACTAATTGCACCTAAACGTGTACACTTAACACTTTTGCGGTTTTACGCAAATTTTACACTCACTTGCGTGCCCTAAACGCACTCTAAACACTCCCATGAATTCAAGACCAAAGATTCACACATTGCTAGCAAATATGTCCCTAATAACCTCTATAGCTCTCCCAAAGTTCACTACCCTTTTATAACATATAATCAAAAAATTCCTTCATCCAAAGTATTTTAAATTCGTCAGCATCTGACCTTCAAAAAGTATGGGCATTAATTACCCACTTAGACCCCACTCTGACGCTTAGCAAAATTCACAGTCATACACAATAATGAACTAACTCCACGTGACTTAGAGCCACAAACTCCAGTGTCTAAGGATTTTTTAGAAAAATCAAAACAAAACGAAATTCGTCACTGGTTTTACACAGCTGATTTTGTTATTGGACCATTGACCCCCTTCCCGACCATAAAAACTTATGAGGCCGGATTTTCAAGAATGTAGACTCTCTTGAGTATCTCCATTATTTTTTGTAAATTATTTATATGATCTTTTTATGACTGAGTTATGCTCGTTACAAAAACCGCCTAACTTTCTGCAGTGAATTACGCATCTAAATTGAGTGGATCTAAACCCTAACCATGCTCATATCGCTATATCCCATTAAATCTAATGAATTAAGCTAACATCATAATATGCAAAAACTTTCTGGAATTCAAATGCCCTAAATTTATAAACATATTTTAAAACTAAATCCCACAATAATCAAGTTACTATAAAATTAGAACGAACTAGAATTAAAAATTCGAATCATACCTTAAGCGAAACCTTAAAAAAAAAAATTCTTCTTCCCCTTTTTTTTCTACTTATGGCCGCCAAGTTTTGTGAATGGCGGGTTAAGGTTTTACTTTTATTTATAAGCACCTATTTGAATCCTTAGTCTAAGTCTAACTAGGTTTTCGATTAGGATTAGGATTCTAAATATTTTATCATTTTTTTTTACTTTTTCCCCCTTTTTTCTAATCTTCGGTAAACACATGTCCCCTAATACAAAAAATAATTTTATTTTAATTTTTTTTATTAGATATCTACAATATAACCAAAGTTTTTGTAAAAATGTTTACTTATTTGGCTAACTTTTAGTATATAGCAGTTTCCTACCTTTTAAAAATAACTTTTCATTTCCAACCTAACTTTCCAAAAGAGAAATTTACATTTCCTCAGACAAAACTTCTAAAGTCAAACTTATCATTAAATTACTAACACGAAATACGTATACGTAAATAAATACCATACACATTAATCATAAAACGCTAAAATCTCAATAATCATTTCCTCGTCATTCAAAAGTGAACGAAATGAACTCAACCATCAATCCAATTTCATTGAGATGATCACACTCAATAGATTGATTGCCAATACCTCATAAACACATAGAAGCACACATAAACACATAGAATCACATAAACCATACATTCACAGACCACAATAGTCAAACTAAGGTTTGACCTAACCTGCTCAAGTCAGGATTTATACAATAAATCTACTACTTGGCAAGCAATAACAACATCCATCGACGTCCTGATTCTGCTGTTCATCATACTAGTAGATATAATATATTAAGGAAATCTCAAGTTGTCCCTAAAGGTGAGTCAGTTTAAAGTGTTAGGAATTGGCAATTCCCGATCCCCTGATAACTAAGCCATTCAACAATCTCGTATTATCCCAAGGTATCTGCGAAATTGAGCTGAAATTACAAGAAAACCCCTCAAGAAAGTGCAAGCGTGCAACCTGCAACAAAGCGATGACACCCAAAAAGTCACAACCACCACTCCAGTCAAACAATCTAAGCCAGCTCCTCCTCCAACAAAGAAACCTTCCAACTTAAGCTTCCATAGAAGAGTTTAGAAAGGGAAAGGCAACTATCCAACTTGTTACGAAGATGATGATAGCTCACAAGAATCTATTCCAAAAAGAAAGATGTGATTGACCTATCTCGAAGTCTAAGAAGATGAGTTTGGAAGCTCATCAAGAAAAGGGAGAAGGAGAAGGTGATGATGCTGACATGGAACGAGCTATTAAGCTTAGCTTGATCCTAGCCTTTCTGGCCACAAGTCCGGGCACCTGATGGAGAGTAATGAATCAGGGACCCAGTACCATAAACAACTGTCCAAACTCTGAAGTAGAAGGCAAAGGGAAAGGCCAGTAGTAACTGAAGTAACAAGTAGCTCATTCCCTGATCGATCTGTCAAAGAAGAAAAGAACTACTGATCAGTTTATCCTTGTTAGGCGTGATCAAACTCCTCATGATTCGACAACTGGACCCTCTTCTCAACCTGATGATGACACAACAGAGAAAGTGATCCATGAATCTTCATCAACGTCTGATTCAGAAAGAACTGAAAGTGAAACAGACCGTCTGACATCCTAAAATTAACAAAGATCAAAGAGGAAGTAGACACTCAACTAGTAACATCAGGAGTAAAGCATTCCTGTATCAACCTAAAAAGCACATGAGGCTCTCTGGCTGGACCCAACCTAGAACCCCTGAAAAAGAAGACCAGACTGGATCAGACTCCTGGAAAATTACATGGATCTCTTGCATGGACCAAAACCCTGAGCACATGGATATGATCCTCCCCAAAGCCTACCCACAGGTTCATGAAAACCTGAAGCTCATAAACAGACGAACTTCATCGATGTTAATACCGAAAGGTCAGTTCTGGTTATATGGGCTTCAATGAAAAATCTCGATGAACTTTAACTTAGGTGTCATTTCTTTATGAAAAACCAACCGAAGAATCAGGAGAAATCTAGAAGTTAGAGAAGGGAGTCTGATTCCACCATACCTGATCCCACGTCATCAGACAGTAATGTCAACACCTCCATGATTGATCCCCTTCACCAATGTCTCATCTTCTAACCGTCATTACTAGGATCACTCCTCTACCAATCAACACGGAAGCTACAACAATCACCACATCTCTCACCTGAAGATCACTCCATTTATCGCCCCTTCCCTAAGAGTGGCAATATTGTGAGCCAAGAGAGTCGGAAGTGAAGAAACTGATCCACTCTGCTGATGTTTTGGGCTTCAATTAGATCCAAGTTCCTATGGCTGTTGATAAATATCTAGAACAAACTCGATGAATGCTCTCCTTAAGGTACCCTTGAACGCACACTGCAGATTAATCCGAGAAATACACTGTGATGCCTGGCCCAAGTCCTATCCTATAATCAAGAATCTTAAAAGAATCCGAAGGAGATATCAAGTAATCAAAAAGGAACACGGTGTAAAACAAATTCAAGCTTACTGCTATCAGTCAACTGATAAAGTTGATCTTGAGAATTTGATCTAAAGAGTGCTCTCTCAAGCACATGATAAGATCAAGCCCTGCAAACAGAAATAACTGTCCAACTACCATCTATACCAAGCCCATATGGAAGCTTTATAAGCAGATGAAATGCCGAAGGATAAGGAAGTTGCCAACAAGGGTTAAAGACACAAAAGAAAAGCATGATAGTGACGATGATTGAATGAATGTATGATGATGAAGGCCCTTCAGCTTGGATCAAACCATGGTAATCATCAAGAAGAGAAAGAAACGATTCAGGTCTTCTGGTTCAGCTCAACCTCCTACTAAAGATGATGAGCAAAGTTCGAAGAACCACGGGAGTTTGATAGCATCTGCTTCCAAGCAACAACCAGCCTCTTACCATCAACTGATGTGCAGATAACTGACACAAAGATTCTGTTGCTGACTCTTCGATGCCCAGATCTGATACCGAATCAGAACATTCTGAATAATCCTCAGATGACATTCCAATGCAGGATGAAGGGCACGTCTCAGATATGTGAGGACACCGATAATGCTCACATTCCCAAGTTGGCGACCACTACGTGGTTTTAAGCCAATACCAAAGGCGAGAAGATCTGCAACACATGAACCAGAATAGACATTCCCCAATGACTTCCCCAAAACCAGAGAATTACACTGGCAAACTCAACGCCACAACTATAAGTTCCCTAGGGAGAACCAAAGCTTCGAAAGGAGACGTATAATATTGGGTAAATTCATCAAATGGCTCTGCAGACGAACAGGAAAAGAAGAAGCGTCTGCAAAGCTGACTTAGAAGTCCAGCTTTCATCCTAGTTAAACCTTTCATAAGAACAACTCTTTGTCTTTTAATATCAGATGAGAGTAGAATGCCCATAAGCGCTGACAAATAAGGTTGATTTGGATGATTCTTGAGTGTCATCAAATTCTGCGAAATGTATATAACTGACTTCCCCATAGGAGGTCACCCAGGTCAAAGTAACTATTCAATCCACAATCTTTCTTCAACAAGGAATCTGGATCTATCTTCTGCCAGTGACAACGAGCGAAAAATGCCTTTATCCCTATCCAAGTCAAAGCCGCTCGTTACCTAGACTTTTGGCCTTAAAGAATTAGTTCCATTTTTGTGAGGTTGAAAGTGAACGCGAATAGACACATTGCGGTCTAGGCATCACTCACTGTGTTTTTAGGAGAAGGAATTCACATCAAAAACAACCACAGTGAAGCCCTCTGATCGGAAGCAGTCAGATGCGCAGATGCGAATTCTCATGTGATCAGTGTAAAGGTGTTTGAAAAAATACGGATACAACACCTACTAGAGAGATAATTCTTCGCCGAGCTGATTACCAAGAATACAAAGATCTCAAAAAAGGCTTTCAAAATCTTCATCCAATGATTTTGAAGATCTTGTTCCTGCTCAATTTCCAGAAAAGCTTCACCATCTCCTAAGACAGACAAGACTAGTCTTTCACACGGCAAGTCTACATGTGGATAAAAACCTTGTGATCATAAATCGTTGTGGAGACTTAACTGCTCGGGATTGAAAGTTAGTAAACAAAGGATTCAACCTTGAACGTCCAAATTAGAATGCAGCGACTATTACTTCAAAGAAGATTACACGATTGTCCTAAGCCAAAACAGCCGTTGTCTACAGAACAAAATGACAAGGAAGAACCGTTGATGAGGCTGAATGAGCTACACAAGTTTTAGTGATGGAACGTTGACAAGAGTAATGGAAAAACTAGACCACATGGTTAAAGACTATCATCTGTGCGAGTACAATAAAGGGCATTGATGACTAGGAAGGTCAGAGATGAAAGAAGAAGAAGCAGAAGACTCTACATCACTGCAAGCGAGAAAGACTACAGATCAGAAGGATCTTATCAAGTCATAGAAAGCATTTATTGAGGAGGAATAAGAGATATTGACTAAACTGTTAATGGTAAGGAGACTGTTATCCCTCCTACAAGTGTTGAAGAGAAGGCACAAAGAAGGGCAGAGATGAAGGTAAGAAGCACTTTGTTGATGGATTTACCTAATGAGCATCAATTAAATTTCAACTCATATAAGGATGCTAAGACACTGATTCAAGCTATTGAGAACAGATTTGGAGGTAATACTGCTACAAACAAAACTCAGAAAAATCTTCTGAAGCAGCAATATGAAAACTTTACTGCATCTAGCTCAAAAGTGATTGGGCAAACCTATGAAAGGATTCAAAAGATAATTAGTCAACTGGAGATGCATGGTGAAGTTATCCCTCAAGAAGACATCAATCAGAAGTTCTTGAGAAGTTTGTCACAAGAATGGACTATGCATACTATTGTGTGGAGGAACAAACCAGAGATTGGGACATTGAGTTTGGATGACCTCTTCAACAACCTGAAAGCTTATGAATCAGAGGTCAAGAGGACATCTAGCTCAACTACAAACTCACACAATGTAGCCTTTCTGTCCTCTAGCAACACTAACAGTGCAACTAGAGTAGTTAATACTACTCAGGGTGTTAATACTGCTAGCACTCAGGGTGCTGCTGATAGCTCAACAACTGTTGAAAATTTGAGTGATGCTGTGATTTATTCCTTCTTTGCTAGCCAACCAAGTATTCCACAGCTTGATAATGAAGATCTACAACAAATCCATCCTAATGATCTAGAAGAGATGGACTTGAGGTGGAACATTGCTATGCTGACTATGAGGGCAAGAAGATTCCTGAAGAATACTAGAAGAAAACTGGATATGGCCAACAAAGAAAGAATTGGGTTTGACAAGTCCAAAGTGGAGTGTTTCAACTGCCATAAGAGAGGACAATTTGCAAGGGAGTGCATGACACCCAGGAATCAAGACAGCATAAACAGGGAGCCTACCAGAAGGACTGTGCCAGTTAAGGCAACTACTTCAAATACCTTAGTGTCTCAGGATGATAGCTTTGGCTATGATTGGAGTGACCAGGCAAAAGAAGGTCCAATCAATTTTGCTCTCATGGCTTATTCTTTAACAAGTTCAACTTTTTCTACAAACTCTAAGGTATCTAATGACTCAAATTGTTGTTCATCTTGTTTAGAATGTGTAAAAGATCTAAAAGAACAAAATGAACAATTAGTTAAAGACTTAAGAACAGCTAGAATAAGTGATGTCTCTTATAAAACTAGTTTAGAATATGTAGAAGCTAGACTGTTAGTCTTTAAGAAAAATGAGTCTGTGTATGAGGAAGATATAAAACTCTTAAAACGTGAAATATATTTATAAGATTTAGATATTACAGACCTTAAAGGAAGTTATAGTTGAACTACAATAAAAAAGACAGAGATTCAACTTATACTTCAATATTTGAAATTCATCAAAACCTACGTAAACTTGTAGACAGTCAAATAAAGATAAGTGTAAAAACAAGATTAGGTATAAAGGCTGTCCCACACTCCTATACTGGAATTTTATGCCACCAAAACAAATAAGTTTATTCCTAGTCTGATATTTTGTTGACGTGAATATATCCCTTTTAGTGAATCTGTAGTTGAAAGCTATTGTTGAGACTATGAACCTAAGACTGCTAGGAAAGAAAATGGAGCCCCAATTATTGAGGATTGGGTGTCTGAAAGTGAGGAAGAAGATGAGCCTAAGTTTCAAACAGTTAAGCCTAATTTTACTAAAATTGAGTTTGTTAAACCTAAAACTGATAGGAAACCTGTTGAGCAAATTAGGCAAGACACATACAGTCCATCTTTCAGTCCATCTAGAAGTCCTAGGGGAAACAAGAGAAACTAGAACCAACAGATGTCTCAAAAATTAGGGAGTGATTTTGAGATATTCAACAAAGCTTGTCATGTGTGTGGTAGTTTTGATCATTTGAAGAATGATTGCAATAACTGGTATAATAATGGAAGATTTGCAAAACCAGTTTGGACCAATGTTCAAAGGGTGAACAAACAGAATTTCTCTAAATTAACTCACCCCAGTCCAAAAAGGAACATGGTTCCAAGAACAGTCTTATCTAGGTCTGGCCCAATTTCAGTTAATACTGTTAGACCAGTTAATACTGTTCAACCAAGAACAGCAGTGAATAATGCAGGACCCATGAAAAATGTTATTAATAATGCATATTCAACTGCTAGAAGGCCTTTTAACAAAATAACAGCAGCTAATAACAGTAATTTCACTAAAAAGGTTAATACTGTTAAGGGAACAAGGGTTAATACTGCTAGGCCAAAAGCAGTTCTTAAGCTGTTGAGGTAACAAGAGAAACGCTGAATATGCCTCAGCATGTTGTTCTGGAGACCAAAGCACAAATTTAGACCGGTCCTCCAGAAACCATGGTGCATCAATGTCCCTTTAAAAGATTGTGACTATATTTGGATACACAAGGCAGATCCAATCAGTAATAGGCTTGGGTCCCAAAAAGAAACTTATTTTTGCCTACCATTAGTGCAGGGCAAGCCACAACAAGTTTTGGAGTGGGTATAGGGACGGGGAAGTCACGAGGAAGTGATCTCTAGCACATGACATGAAACATGATCTATCTTACATATTATAAAGAAATTGATGGAGATATGTTTACCAGGAGGTAATACCAAATTAGGGAAAATTACTAGGAATGGTAAAAATAAAAACTAGTAAATTGGATTTGAAGATGGTATTTTTGTAAAGGAATAAGTTTTTAACCTCTCATGTCTCACAAATGTGTGACAATAAGAATAGTGTTCTTTTTACTGATACTGAATGTGTTGTTCTGTCTCCAGACTTTAAGTTAACTGGTGAAAGTCATGTTTTACTTAAAGTTCCTAGAAAGGATAATATGTACAGTGTTGACTTAAAGAATGTAGTTCCACAAGGAGGTCTCACTCGTCTCTTTGCAAAAGCCACACCAGATTAATCTAACTTTGAGGCAAAGAGGACATGACATGTAATTTTTAAAAACATGAATAAACTGGAAAAGGGAAACCTGTAAGATGTTTACCTTTCAAAACTGTCTGAAATTAATCAAACCTGTGTTGCTTGTCAGAAGGGAATATCAACATAAATCTTCTTGTAAGACCAAAACAATCAGTTCAATCAGCCAATCATTACAAATGTTGCACATGGATTTTTTTTTGCCCAACATTTGTAAAGAGTTTAATGAAGAAGATGTAGTACCTAGTTGTCACAGATGATTTTAGTAGGCTTAGTTGGGTTTTCTTTTTAGCCATTAAGGATGAAACTAGTGACTCCTTAAAACACACCATTCATACATACATAGAAGAATCAATAGGACCTAGGGTGTAAAGTGATTAGATTTTCCAATTGGGACTGAATTCAGAATATAGTCATGAATCATCTGTGAAATGAAGGGTATTAAGAAGGGAATTTAGTGTTGCTAGTACTCTACAAAAAAAAGAGTTAGCTAAAAAGGAAAATAACACAATAAGGCCCTCTAGCCATGCTATGCTGATCCAATAGCCAACAATTTCTGGGCTGAACATTAATACTGCTTGTTATGTCCAAAATAGGGTGTTAGTTATCAAGCCTCACAACAAGACCCCTTATGAACTTTTTCTAGGTAGAAAACCTGCCTTAAGCTTTATGAGACCATTTGAGTGTCTTGTTACAATCCTTAATGCCATAGATCACCTAGGTAAGTTTGATGGAAAGGCTGATGAGGGTTCTTTGTAGGATACTCTACCAATAACAAAACATTCAGAGTATTCAATAGTAGAACTAGGATAGTAGAAGAGAACATGCATGTACAATTTAGTGAAAATACATCTAGTATTACAGGAAGTGGACCTAATTGGCTTTTTGATATAGATGTACTAAGAAATTCTACGAACTATAAGCCAGTTGTTGCAGGGAATCAGTCTAATGGTAATGCCGGTACAAAAGCATGTGATGATGCAGGTAAAGCTAGAGTGGAGACAGTACCTGGAAAAGATTACATACTGCTACCATTATGGACTCAAGATCCACCATTCTCTTCTAGTCCAAAGGATTCTCCTGATGCTGGATTCAAACCATTAGGGGAGGAGGAAAAGAAGGATGTTGAAGATCTAGGGAATGAAGGTGGTAACCCAAGTGAAGAGGGTGAGAGAATTAATCAAGAAAAAGATGCAAGTGTTAACAGCACTAACAATATTAATATTGTTAGTCCATGGATGTGCTGATGATCTAAATATACCTGATTTGGAAGAAATTGGCAGATTTAGTGATGCTGAAAATGATGATTCAGGGGCTGACATAAACAATTTGGATACATACTTCCAAGTCAGTCCTGTTCCTACTACAAGAATACATAAGGATCATCCTCTTAATCAAGTCATTGGAGATCTGCAATTAGATACTCAAACAAGATAGATGACAAAGAATTTGGAGGAATATGGGTTTGTTAGTACTACTCTTAAACAAAGAACAAGCCATAAAGACCTCCAAAATTGCTTATTTGCTTGCTTTTTATCACAAGAAGAACCCAAAAAGGTAGTTCAAGCATTGAAGGATCCAAGCTGGATAGA
>BQNB010062522.1:1758-15615 GCA_026074375.1 Tanacetum coccineum | reverse complement strand
TTTCTATTTTTTATTTGTACGGGTTTATTTTTTCAGTCTCATGTTTAATAGTTTCTTTTTTTATATGGGCTTATGTGTTGGGTCTCATGTCGCGGGTATTTTTTTTATCTGAATAAGTCAATACTTTTGTAATATTTTTTTCTATTTTGTACCGAGCGATTTTTTTTTACATTGCCTAAAAAAAAAATTGCCTAAAAAAAAAAAAAAAAAAAGCTAAATGGGCCGGCCCAAGTTTGGGAACCCAACTACCAGCCCATTTGATACGACGTCGTATCAAATGGGATTTGATTATAAGTATAATACTGTAAATGTTACAAAACATTACTGTCTAGGCAGAGGCTAATTTATTGTGAAGGTGTGCATTGGCAATTGTATAAGTTCAATGCAGTATTTGGAATAAGTTGCCATAAACCTAATACTGTAAATGTTACAAAACATTACTGTCTAGGCATAGGTTGTTACTAACAGTGCACTATGGTTACCGCAAAAGACTACAGACACATCAACCTAACACTGTAAATGTTACAAAAGATTACTGTTTGGGCATATACGGTTACTAAAAGCATATATAGACTCATCGTCCACATAGTCCTAAAATTGATATGTAAACCATACATTCTTACAAAAGGTAAATATGCTTTTATTTAAATATGCATATTTGGCTCTCAACCGCGAAGCCTACAAACTGGAATAACTGGATTTCTAAGCCCTTTGAGTTGTTTTCTTAGTCGGGGTTGTGCTTGTTTTCTTTGGTTTGGTGGTTGTGGCTTGGTTGTCTGCTGCTGGGGTAACAGTTTTTTCTGGTGTTTGGTTTCATGGGTCTGCTGACTTTTGGGGTTATTGGTTCAGCGGGTCTGCATTTTTTTAGGGAGTTCGGTTCAGCAGGTCTGCAATTTTTTGGGGTGTTTGGTTCAGCGGGTCTCCAATTTTTTGGGGTGTTTGGTTCAGCGGGTGTCTGCATATTTTGAGGTGTTTGGTTCAGCGGATGTCTGCATATTTTGGGGTGTTTGGTTTAGTGAGTCTCTTTTAATAGGTTGTTTTGGTTTGCAGGCTGTTGGTCCATTTGGGTGTTCATGCATCCGTTGTCGTTTTTTCTTTTTGTTAGCTCTTAGTCTCATACTTTTTCTTGAACGGCAACTTTATTAAAAAAAACTAGCAAGGAGCTAGAAAGACATTACAAAGAAATAAGATAGGGGTTTTTTAACCAATACTCCCAAGAAAAAACCCTATTACATCTACTAGAACACCATAAAAAGGACCAAGAAACAATGTCATCAAAAATCGTCGAACGATTAGGAGGCGAAGCGTCAAAGACCAACTGATTTCGAAGCCTCCAAATCCGCCACCAAGCAACATAAAAAACACTTTCTAAAATAGACTTGAGACGGGAAGAAAGTCGAAAGGATAAGAACCAAGCATCCCAATCCGAGAAAGAACAAAACTCCTGCCAATCCAAATCCCACCAACGACAAATTTTACGAAGAACAACCCGAGCCACGTCACATCGAAAGAAAACACGCTGAACATCCTCCATAGCAGCATTACAAAGAGGACACAGATGGGAATCCAACAAAACATGCTGAACAATCCAAAATAAGTTAGTTTCACATTTTTCTTGAAGGTAGTTTTTAAAGCTAAGCACATTTATCATGGCTAAGGAGACCCCAAAACCAAAACTAAAACGTAAACCTAAACCGAAACAAATTACATATAAAGAACGAAACCAAAAGTTTAACATAAAAATGTCAATATGAGGGTTTCCATAACCATAAGTTAATAGTGGTTTTACGTATCCATATCCATTTAAACTCTTCTGTTTTGTACGCGTCGATTCGTGTTTCATCCATTGTGAATCTTGATCACATGAACCACTTCTTACTAGTCTCACATTCGTTCGCATATCTTAAAATTCAAAACCTTTTAAACAGTCAATACGCAAATACTTTTTTTTTTTGAACGGCAATCGATACCTAGGTATTCATACTAATATTCGCACTAAACTTTTTTATCCAAATCTAGTACCAAAAGGTTCCCAGTTAAAATGAAAACATTACTTAGGGAATTGGGAGTAGAATAAAAAAGGGAGTGAATTAAAGTAGTTTGGCATGACTAGGGTAAATGAGTCCATGATATATAATAATGGTGGTCACAAGAGACTTGGGATTGAGCTCATCTCAAGACATGCATTTGTATTTGTATCATTAAGTCAGTGAGCCATTAAGTCATGGGATAAAGCAAAAAACAACAAACACAAAGGGGGGCATGGCATGATACATGGGGTCCTTTTTTTTCTTCTTCTTATTTTGCTTCATTGTGGTCACACTTTTGCTTCCTTTTTAAATTTTTCTAAGAGGTTTTGTCATTCCAAACATGTGGTTTAAGCAAGGTTATAATATATCTTGTAGATATACATAGAAACTTAAATTACAATTTGATAGTGATACAATTTAAAGGGCTTTGGCTCGGTGGGTATCACCTTCGAAAAACCTATTGTCTGATTTTGTGGAGAAAAGGTTATGTGTTCGATTCCCGGTTCGTGCTCACTCTAGTTTGTGCTTCGCTGGATCAGAAGAGTTGTTGGAGCTATTCGTTGTGCGGTGGACAATGACTCATGTCAAAAAATACTTAAAGATGAAGTGTTCCAGCCAATCTATATTTTTTGTGTGGATAACATGAATTCATATCACATAGATGTAACTTTGGTTAGCTAAAAAAAAGATGCAATGTTGATGTAATTTGGACAGTTTACTAGAGATTGGACCATTTTTATCTTGCTATTATCAGAAATATCGTTATCTCATTTGTATTCTTTTGAAATTGCTATGTGATCATATCCTAAAATAAAGAAAATAAATTGCGATGTGATCTTTATGTAGCAAAGAAGGCAAATATATATTGGTAATGAATAATGATCATTAAGTGTTGAGTGTTGACCCAACAATTTCAAAGATTAAGTAAGGGTGCAAAAACATGTGCATTTTCCTTGTGGTGCCCTTGACTGACCAATTGTCATAAAACCTTTTCTACTTTGAACCAAAAAATGGTACTGTACCATTTTTACTAGTAGTATTAACTACTCTGTAGATATGACATCTATATATTCCCATCTTTGTGAATTGTGATGCAAAGCTTAACCCCCCTACTATAATTTTAGCACAAAGCTAAAGGCTTACTCTAACTTTTAGCCCATAACTAAAGGCCCACTATAATTTTAGCCCAAAGATAAAGGCCTATCTAATTTAGCTGAATACTTTAATGCCTTCTCTAATATTAGCCCAAAGCTTATGAGCCGAGTGTCATATCACCAAAGAAAATGCTTAATACTAAGATAGCATGGAAAGGATCAACAATTACGAGGGCATGTAATGTATAGCGCGGGCAAGAAGTCACTGCATAAAGTGCATCATAGCTAAACTAAGAGGAACTCTCAGCGCAAAATTAAAGTAATGACCTCATGAAATTATATCAAGCAAACCTGAAAAGGGTTATGAATCCGAAAGCTTCTGCAGCCATTCCTATTACGGGCCACCCAATGATAACAAAGAAGAAACCAATCC
This sequence comes from Tanacetum coccineum, assembly GCA_026074375.1. Classification (NCBI taxonomy): domain Eukaryota; kingdom Viridiplantae; phylum Streptophyta; class Magnoliopsida; order Asterales; family Asteraceae; genus Tanacetum; species Tanacetum coccineum. Next base: position 12,058 of record BQNB010062522.1, on the reverse strand, counting down.
CAAAAGCAAGTGTACCCTGCAAATATAAAGACCCATAAAATGTAATGTAAGATAGATTGTTAACACAAAAAGCTAAATTTTATAAAAAACGACAGAAAATGGCGAGGACTAAACACCTATAAGTTGCTTTGTTTCATGAAGAATTGCAAGGACAGCTTGACACAGATGGTAATTGCAACTGAAGAGACAAATAGGATCTCGTTCAGTGCAAAAGAAAATCAACCCTTGGTTAGGAATGTTCAATTCATCACCAGCTAAGTATTAAGCAAAACTGTAAAAAAGAATGAGAACAAAAATTTGAACCTCACGTGGAGGATTACTTATTTAGCTCAGTTTCGAAACGTAAGCTGTTCTCTAATGAAATACAATAAGAAAACACGAAACCATGTAACCAGTAATTAGGTTACAACAAGGCATCACATGATTAGAAAGGCTCATGGCATTATGCTATCCTCTCGATCTACGTCTCATGAAAACTATAGCAATTTTTAGTATGGGGTCTGATCTAGTCGAGAAAAAAAAGAAGCAACTATCATGGAAGGCTAATATATGCTTTAGTGTGACAAGTAATTTGCGGAATGAATTGGGCGAACCTCTTATTATATAGTTTAGGATCTCTAATCAAGCCAACAATGGTACGATTCAAGTTTTCAAACACCCAATAATGCAAACATACTGGTTCTATAGGAAATCTAGGCTTTCGGTTTAAAAAGGTCGTCCAAAAGACTTCTCAATGTCCTAAGCCGTTACAATCTTCATTTGCAATTTTCCATACGATCCCTAAGATAAAAATCCTACACTTCCTTCATAACATGCATCAATCATGAGCTATATATGCACAAATAAACATATACGAGTACTACTCTAGCCTTGATCACTATAAGTTTTTGTTATCAGTTTCGCCATTTGTTCTAAATATAATATTGATAATCATTAGTACACTAACATTCTCTTCTATTATATCATATTAAAGCAAATGTTTAGAACGTGAATAATACAACTGTTGGGAAATAGATGTACAAACACAAAAACAAGCATTTTTATGTGCGTTTTTGGTCGTTTAGGGTCGATTTATTAGGTAAAGGTATGTGTAATTACACACATACCAAAATCCCTCATACTAAACTATTGCGTGTCCCCACGCAATGACATAAGTAAACACTTAGGAAAACTAAGAATCTTAATTCCCCTCAACTAATTACCTCGAAAAGCAGCTAAGTGTTCATCAAGGGGAATTAGAGAATCAATAGTTTTGAAAAGCCCCGTTTTTACCATTTTTAAATATTTACCCTTATTCACTCATATATTTTTTTGGTATTTTTTGTACTTTTCTTGCTTTTCTTTTTAGCAACTAATTAGAATGTTCGGGCTTTCGTTATTTTCATAACTTTAGGGTTATGGAATAAGAAGCGCCAATAGAATAATCTATAGATGTCCCAAGGATAAATTCATCGTTCCCGACTTTTCACTTGACCCAAACCAAGCTTAAAACGAAATCACCCTTAAATATAAGTTAAAATGCTAACACTACTCACATTTATAACTTGTGAACTTTTCACTTCTGACAATTATTATATATTAGGTGAATGTGCTAATTTCGAATTTCAACCATGGATCAACGTTTTGCAAAATTGTATGCTTTACGTTACACCCGAGAATAATGTGTTTGAAGGCGAGATCATCCCATGTAGCGACTTTCGTCTCGGCACATCCCAACCTTGCGGCTAAGTGACCAGGCTTTTGACACCCCACAGAGACTAGTATCTGGACTCACGGACCTTTGGTTTCCAAAACTCTTAGGTTTCCTGTAACAATTCGTATTTTTGATCAATGAACGACGTCATTTAATTCACTATTTATTTTTTTTCTCGTACGCGTTTGCTTTTAATTTTAATTATTACGTTAAATCACGTAAACTAAGAATCACCAATCAACGTAAACGGGCACCAAACGAATTAAAGTTTTCGTCAATAAAGCAATATATTATTTTTACTAAAGTAATAATTTACTTATTATGTTTTATTTTTATTGGTTACGTAAATTGGTTACGTTTCGCGATAAATTAAGTTTAGGCATTCCCGGAACCACAAAAATATTTCTACGCTTCAACAAATACCCACTTTTATACCCAATACTCAAAAATCACAAAAATATATCATACATATGCATGTATAACCGGATATATAGAGATGGATACAAAAATATCTAGTTTAAAAACACCACTCCTTATTTTCATGAGATTATGTCTCATTTAGGGAACCAACAACCCTTAGTCTCCAAGTTTTGACCAAAGACCAAGACCATGGACTTCCTTAAGACCCTCATGGTGTCTCCTTGACTAGTCCTAAAGCTTTATAATACAAGTAGCAAGAGATAACACATACATGTCCATTTCCTTAGTGTGAAAAACCAAAAACACTCTCCCTTTTTCCTCTCTTTAAGCCACGGCAACAAACACTCCTTTTACAAAATCCATAGCTTGATTTTACTAGACCATACAAGTATTCACACATCATTCCTAAGATATACTAAGATGTCTTGAAGCATTGGTTAAGCATTTGCAAGGTGTAAACAAGTATTTCCAAGATAAAGTTTTCTTTAGAAAACTAGGGTTCTAAGTCTTGCAAGCTTTGATTTTTAATCTAAACAAGGGTTTAGATTGTGTTGGTTATCATCATCATTCATCACTAAGGTTACCTAAAACCTTTATCTTTTCATTTTCATGATTTTATATGCATATGATGTTTATTATAGCTAAATCACCACTTAGGACTTTTAAACATGTAAAAAGAGTTTTTACTTGTGATTATCATTTTGTACACTTTTTCATATGATATTAGGTTGGTAATATCATGATATAATGGGATTATAAGTATTGTAACATGTTGGTTAAGTGTAAACATGTATATGTACAAATTAGGGTTTTAAGGATTACTTAAGGAAATTTATGATTTTATGTAAAAGTTATGAACTTGTTATCTTGAACAAATAGACAAATCATGGACCTAAGGACATTACTATATGTATAACATAGTATATTATGAGTTATTAAGAACTTGTGGAAATTTACTTAGTTGAAAAGTATATAAAACAAGTTAAATAAATAAGTATATATATGTATCATAAGGGGGCTGTTTGGATTCGAAATCCAAACAGTGGGTTTTACATTTTATAAAAATAATACACCTCATGACGATTCCAAAAAGATAAGAAACTCGAAAAACGGATTAATAACGAGAAAGATACGATAAAAATACGATTTACGTTAATACCGGTTTTATAAAATAAACTTTATAAAGCAAGTTATAAAATACTTCAAAAACAGAAAGTTTAGTATTTTTCACAGATTGTACATATTTTTAGGATTCCAAAATGATAAGAATCGTAATTTTTCAATTAATAACGAATGAGTTATGAATTTCGCGAGTTTACGACAATTAATACTTTTATAAAAGTATTTTTATAAAAGTTACTATTCATGACAGAAACTTTTATTTTTGTAAACCTCATAAATAGATAGGACTTTCAATAACAAGAAAGTACTCGAAAGAATCGCTAAAAACGGAGCTATAACGAATAAAATACGACGTTTACGGGTTTTACGATAACTAAAACTATAAAAATAACTTTATAACTGGTGTGAACAGTAAAAAGTACTGTTCATCAGGGGACTAAAAATATGAAAATGTCAAATTATGATAACTCATCCTAATACGAAAGCGTGGGCATAAGAAACGCAAGAAACGGACATAAAACGCGAAAGTTACGCCAGTTTTACTACAACGGTAATTATAAACGTTTTAACTTGTTAAACACAATTTTACCAAAACGATTAGACGGTGATATAGCTATATAGAATTATATGTGGTTTTAGTTAAGCAAAGTACTATATTACTAGGGAGTTTCATAATGAGGCCTCTTCGGGGTGGCGTATCGACGAGTTGTTGGATTTACGATTTAAAGTGTCCTAGCTCCTCATACGTCACTACATGACCTCTTAAATTATGATAGCCCGAACGATAGTATGATGTAACTAACATAGACTTGTATATGATGTTAGTTAATCAAAGCGATTAGTGTTAGGTTGAATTCGATCGTATGCGTGACGCATTTTCTTTGTGAATACTTGTTGATTACCAATCTCTCGAGGTGAGTTCGTGACCTTTTTATACTACCTGCTTTATTAAATACGGGGGAGATTAATGCGTGAATTCTTTGGACACAAGTGTTTTTCAAAAACTGTATGCTTATTCTGTTTATATTATTGCCTAAGTTAACGTATTGCCCATTTACAGTCCCTTTTATCATGATACCGTTAATACCTGCTGGTATACGCTAGTGTATATGGATAGATCCTATCAGGATTGACCTTCCCGGTCTGGGATGTGGGTTTATAACCGTTGACCATTGTAGGCATTTAAATTTGAAGTAAATTCGTAGGATGTTTGGCAAACATCGTATTGAGAAATTTCGTAGGATGGTTTTTGGAACATCTGTATCAGTGTTGAGGCTCAAAACCTCGTGTACTGGTTTGCTTTACAGTTTTATTAAGTTAGGCTTCGGTGTCTTGTGCTTACGAGGCAATAAATTACATGTTTAGAATATTGAACTGTGTCTTCATAGTTATATTACTTCGATCTTGTGGTCCCGCTATTTACTAATAAAAACTATGAATTCACTACAAACAATTTTGTTAACGTTTTAGCATGTTTTAATCTCAGGTGCTGAGGTATAAGCTTGGATGGGAGCCGTGACGGATATCTATTAGAGGGATTCTGAATTCTTAAATTCAATGAAACTTTTGTCTTATAAAATCTTAATGTTTTTTTAACAAAACTAAGGGACCTAACGTGAAAACTCTGATCTTTTGTAATGACATCGAATGAATCTTATTTTTAAGGTCCATTTAAGGTCGTTTTCTATATCTTGATTTTTGTACTTTGACGTAGCACCCCAATGTTACCTTTCCGCTGTGACCTGATTTTGGGGGTGTTACAGCTAGGTTAGTTCCTCACTTAGTAACCCCAGAAAGTAAGAGGATTGAAGGGTATGTGTATGGTCTTGCCTTACAAAATTAAGGAATGGTGACGGCAACAGGGCCAAAGATCATCCAGAAGGCTGTGTAGTTGGCTGACACATTGACTGATGAAGCCCTTAGGAATGGGTCAATAAAAAAGAACCTTGAGAAGAGAGGAAATGAGGGAGAACCTAAGCAAAGGTTGGAATGTATGGCGATGACCACAAAAGGACTACGGGATGGAAATGGCTATTGACCACAAACCACCAACATGTAGGGAGAGAGAAAAGGTTCGGTAACACAAGTGTACACCTGTTAAATCACCATCTACCTGAGCACCTATGTCGACTTGTTTAAAACTGTTTCCCCCAAAGATTTCTTTGTAGGGATTGTAGAGTGGCGCCTAGGAATGTGAATGTGAACCTCGTCAATGCTAGAAACCCAACTGCTAGGGCATGTTGCGAGTGTGGCGGTACCGATCATATCAAGTCAGCTTGTCCTAGTTTGATTAGAGCACAAGGATCGGGAGAGAACCGTCCAAACCTAGCTTTAGCTAACAATGGGGGTTAGGGTCATGGAAACCAAGGGAATCAGGCAAGAGGTATGGCATTCATTTTGGGAGCAGATGAGGCTCGCTAGGACCCGAACATCATGACGGGTACGTTTACTCTAAATGATCATTATGCCACTACCTTATTTGACTTTGGTGCCAAATATAGCTTTGTTTCTACTACTTTTATAACTCTGTTAGACATAAAGCCCAATGATTTAGGTTTCAGTTATGAGATTGAGATAGCTAGCGGGCAGCTAGTAGAGATTAACAAAGTTATTAGGGGGTGCAAACTAGAAATAGAAGGTCACGTGTTTGACATTAATTTGATACCCTTTGGAAGCGAGAGTTTTGATGTGATCATAGGAATGGATTGGTTGTCTGGCCATAAGGCTAAAATAATATGTCATGAGAAAGTAGTGAGGATACCACTACTAGATGGAAAGGTGCTTAGAGTATTAGGAGAGAAACCAAAAGAAAAGATGAGGCAGTTAATAACTGCTAAGGCTAAAGAGAAGAAACAAGAAGAGATAGTAGTAGTGAGAGATTTTCAAGAGGTATTCCCAGATGACCTATCTGGATTGCCGCCTGTTCGGGAAATCAAGTTTCGGATTGAGTTAATCCCTGAAGCAATGCCAGTTGCAAAGTCTCCCTATCGTTTGGCACCTTCTGAATTGGAGGAGTTGTCGGGTCAACTCAAGAAACTTCAGGACAAAGGTTTCATTCGACCAAGCTCATCACCTTGGGGAGCACCGGTACTGTTCGTTAAGAAAAAGGACGAATCCTTTAAGATGTGTATTGATTACATAGAGTTGAATAAGTTGGCCATTAAGAATCGTTATCCACTCCCTAGGATAGACGACTTATTTAACCAACTTCAAGGATCACAATACTTCTCTAAGATATACCTTAGGTCCGGATACCATCAGCTGAGAGTGCATGAGGATGACATCCCAAAGACTGCGTTTTTGAATCGTTATGAGACATTTAGAGTTCACAGTTACTGACTTTGTTGACTAACGCACCAGCGGTATTTATGGATCTGATGAACCGAGTGTGTAGGCCGTATCTAGACAAGTTTGTGATAGTGTTCATTGATGAGATATTGATTTACTCTAAGACTCGGGAGGAGCATGAGGAGCATTTAGGGTTGGTATTAGAACTGCTCAAGAAGGAGAGACTATATGAAAAGTTTTCTAAGTGTGAATTCTGGTTGCGAGAAGTATAGTTTCTTAGACATGTGATTAATGGTGATGGGATACATGTAGACCCTAGTAAGATTGAAGCTGTTAAGAACTGGGAAGCCCCTAGAACTCCGTCTGAAGTTCGTTCGTTCTTAGGATTGGCAGGGTATTACTGTAGATTCATTGAGAACTTTTCTAAGACAGCTAAACCGCTTACTGTCTTGACTCAGAAAAGTAAGACCTACGATTGGGGTGAGGAGCAGGAGAATGCATTTCAAACTTTAAAGGACAAGTTGTGTAATGTGTTGATAGAAATAATGCCTAAAACCATTATTAATATTTTTCACATCCTTACGTTTTGATAATCAAAAAATATAAAACATTCAATGTAAAATTAAACGTAAACAAGTAATTAGAAGTAAATTTTCATTTCGAAAATTATATCACTTAAAGGTATGAATAAATAAATGCTTACTGCATTTTATGATCAAAGGAAATTTTTATTCAACCTCACACTTTTATATAATGTTGTAAACATTTTTATAAACATTAAAAAACATTTTCTACAATTAAAAGAAATGTTTTATTCAAAATAAACATTTTGATTTCAATATTTTCGGACCTATAAACGGGCTAAAATATGTTCCAGAAAATTCCCCATACACAATGACAAACTAGGGAGCACCTAGTCTAGGGCGGCCCCTTAAATACACGGGCGACCCCATTAATTTTAAGGGGACCGCCCACCTATTTAAAGGGGCACGGACCATAGGTTGTCACTAACTACCTGTTTGTCTATATATACTGGAATTTTCCCCACTATTTCTCACCTTTTGCACTCATTATTTCGTTTCTTATAATCAACCCTGACATCTCATTATAAATCTATTGATCTTATATTCTTAAAGCTTTGTTTATTTGTGATCAAGTTTTTCCTCAAGTGCTTGAGGAGGATGGTACTTCCCTCATATAAGTGAAGAAGTATTAACTCCTTTGTGTGTTGTTCATTCCATATTGCATCATGTTCATACACTTGTTAATCATTGGTATTATCGTGTGAAAGCTTATGTGTGTAGTGTTAGTCTTGGGTGATGTGTTGTAGTATAGGTTTGATCTTGTTGATATTTTTTAGTTGTGTTTGGTTGGTTTGATTAGATGTGATTATAGTAGTGGCTTGGTGAAGTAGTTGGTGTGCAGAAACTAAGGTGTGAGAGGTGTGTAGTATGTTAGTCTTGAAGTCAAGTTTATGTAGTGAAGTTGTGAAGTTTGTGGTAGATTGGTTTCTAGCTAGATTAGAACTCGACATTCTGCTTAGTGTCGAAAATCAAGTTAAGCGAAAAAGTTGTGTATGGTTTCCTCCGCCATACAGGGAGTTGGTGACTCGTGAAGAAAATTCTCGAGTTAGGTGTCGAGGAGTAGAATTACGGGCGAAGAGGTGCTTTGTTACCGAACCAATATAAATCTCGCGTTTTGGCTTGATTGTTCTTATAGTTTCTCTTGTTGTACTAATTTTTTAATTACTATCCTATTGTTTGTTTGGATAAAGTATATTGTTCATTTGTGCAAGTGTTGTATTCAATAAAGTTGCATCTAGGAATTTTTAGAAACACTTTAAAACCTTTAACCAAAAAGTGGTTATAACTTTTTAACCCCTTCTAGTTTTCCTCAATTGGTATCAGGGCCTGTCTCGATGATTACGGTAATTGGAGGCCATTGGCGAGCTACATCACCAAATTTGTAAGAATCTTTGTAGGTATTAATCTTTACAAATATTTTTGAGATGTGTCTAAATTTATCATTTGAATGTTGGATTTGTGAAATGAATTTATATATGGAGTAGTCTCATAATACTTATGTATGGAATGAAATGATTTGGTGAAATGTTTGATTGTGTATGAATGATGATTTTTGTGAACATGTGGTTTATTTATGTCTTAAGTTCTTTTCTATGATTTGTAGTAGAATACCCACGAAATCATAGGTCGAAAGGGATTCCGTGGTGTAGGCTATTCTCTATTAGTAGTGACAAACTAAAAAGGAGTTTTGGTAATTGACATCTGTTAGGTTCACCTAAATGGACCCAAACAAAGAAGCTTCGGTCACTCGAAGTTACAAGACAAAAGTCTAGCTCGAAAGACTATGTTATTTAATGTTTATTATGTATAAGGGCCAAGATGTAAAAAGCCCAAAAGAAAGCCCTCAAAGGCAAATCCTTTTAGTATAAATACTCCTAGTTTAGTCAAAATTAGGTTAGCTTCTCCATTTCATTTTTTTCATATTAAGGGTTTGTAGCAATTTTTTTGTTTCTTTCAATCAAAAGTTCTTCATTGTTTAAATCTTTGTGCCATTGATCTTGTGCTTCATACATGGAATGATCTAGGGATCCTACAATTGGTATCAAGAGCCTACAAGATTGATGTATTGATTTGGTTTGTATTTTTGTTCTATTGATTTCGAAAAAAAAAGAGGTTTTTTTTGTTTATGATTATTTGTTTGTTTTGATTATTGATTCAAAGATGGTTTATGTTTAATCTAATATCAATCAAACCATCTTGTTAGCAATCAACGATCTAGTGTTTTTCCTTTGTTCTTGTTGTTTTGGTTCGAAAAGTGTAAAAAAAAAAAAAAAAAACGTGGGGATCGAACGAGTGTTAGTCGTAGCGATCGAACGAGTTCTAGCTGTTTCGATCGAACGAGTGGAATTCAAGATTGATCGAACGAGTGGAAATATTGCAAGGATCGAACGAGTTCAAGACGTTTCGATCGAACGAGGGGAAATCTAGCAAGGTTCGAACGAGTGGAATTATTGTTGATCGAACGAGTGACGATCGAACGAGTGGAAAACAAGGACGATCGAACGAGTGACGATCGAACGAGTGGAAAACAAGGACGATCGAACGAGTGGAAAACAAGGACGATCGAACGAGTGGAAAATAAGGACGATCGAACGAGGGGTAAACAAGTCGATCGAACGAGTAAGGTTCGAACGAGTATCGATCGAACGAGTGGAAATATAGAGGGATCGAACGAGGGGAAATCTAGCAAGGTTCGAACGAGTGGAAAACAAGGACGATCGAACGAGTGGAAAATAAGGACGATCGAACGAGGGGTAAACAAGTCGATCGAACGAGTAAGGTTCGAACGAGTATCGATCGAACGAGTGGAAATATTGAGGGATCGAACGAGGGGAAATCTAGCAAGGTTCGAACGAGTGGAAAACAAGGACGATCGAACGAGTGGAAAACAAGAACGATCGAACAAGTGTTCGAACGAAGGGATCGAACAAGCGATCGAACGAGGGGTTCGAACGAAGGGATCGAACAAGCGATCGAACGAGGGGATCGAACGAAGGGATCGAACAAGCCTATCGAACTAGACGTTTCTAACAAGACGATCGAACGAGGGGTTCGAACGAAGTGATCGAACGAAGGGATCGAACGAGCAATTTTTTGGACCGAACAAGCAAAAATAATTTTTGTGTCGGATTGTTCTGAAATTTTTATACCAGCTCGAAAACGGCCCAACGGTCAAGACTCTTCCTCTTTGAGC
>BQNB010062521.1:17599-36047 GCA_026074375.1 Tanacetum coccineum | reverse complement strand
ACAACTTAAATACTTCATCCGAAGTACTTTAAGCAATTTTAATTCGCGAAATGCAAATTAAAATGTCACTCCTCTTCGTAAATTTTTTGTCAAAAAAAACTAAGTCCAAAAGCCCTCATTAAGGGCGGCCCCCAATATATTTGGGACCGCCAGGCGATATGGGACCACCATCAGCAGACACTAAAATTGAACACTTAATCAAAAAAAATTCAAAACACAAAAACAAACACCCCTTTCATATCTGCAGCGACGAACATGAACACAACACCCCAAAAACTCAAAATCAACCACTAAAACTATAATTGAAGATCAAATCAACACCTATAATCACTCACAACATCTTAAAGATCATCAATTGTAAGTCATTTCATCTATTTTCTTTCAATTTGAGTCTAGGGTTCATGATGAACACAAAAATTGAAATTGGGGATTTTTCATTTTCTTTCAATTTTGTACAATTATGGACTATAGATACAAATGTGTAACTAATAGCTTCTCGTAGACATAGATTCGCATACATTACGTGAATTTGTTGAAAAATTTGATTTCGGATCAAATATCCCCAATTTTATTTTCCATTTAATCACGTTAGGAACAGAATGAAAATATGTGGTTATCATTGTCCAAATACAATTAAAAACGTTTCAAACAACTCATGCATAATATTCTCTATGAACAAAGGTCGGAGATTACTAATTACATTGTATTTTTCAACATGTTTGGATGAGCAAAATTAAACTAAGGAGCGTTTGGATTAACTCTTAAGATTTTAATTATTAGGTCGAGTTAATCGTTACTCCACATTTGGTACATCTAGGCACACACTAGGCACGAACTCAAAATATCAACACATATGTAAGAGATTAAAATATGACTTTGATTGTTTTGTTCTAGGTAACAATGCCTCCAATTACTGCACTAGATCATCAAAAGACCCGAAACTAATTCCACTCATATCAAGATTTGAATTTAATCATACCATTACAAATACATCAATTGCTAGTCTTGAAAAAATGATATTTTCATGTGGGTAGGGTTGTGAGTTCAAAATTTTGGAATACATGAGTCACATCCGTGCTATATTTGATCAATTGATTTCGATTCTTGTTGACAGAAAGAATATAAATTGTTCCTCGTATTATTCTCGAGTTCTATAGTCAACTAACTTTTGATTATAACTCCACGGGTCATTTTGTGGTCAACTTTGTTATACAAAGTAAGTAATTCTCTCTCACTCTTGAGGAATTGGTCAAATCTTAAAAATACCGTTCAAAGGTCAAGTGTACACACCGACATGTGGTCACTCGACTACTTGTCAATAAGTATTCCTAGTAAAGGTCGTTATAAAACCACTCCTCCGTCTCCAAGCGTCGTTAAGTCTTTCATTCAAATTCCACGACAAGGTCAATTCACTTGTACTAAAAACAAGAAAACCATTGTCGTCGACAAAAATGAAATCTTAACTCGTGAAATTCAACCTCATATGAAACCATGGGTTGATATCATTCATGAAAATGCCATTTGTTTATGAGGTCATAAGGATCATGTCTCCGCGTGTCTTTGTCATATGATTTATTGCATTGAAATCTCCACTTGATACAATCTAGCATTCTTCATTCTCAAAAGAATGGAAAAGACTCGAAGCAAACCTAAGAAACTCTTACCTTATGGAACGCTTTTGACTAGATTGTTTAAACATGTTGTGTCCGTCTTTCTCGAGCTAGCAATTGATCGCCTACCATCACACCTTGATCGAGTCTTGCATTCCCTTCGGCTCATCATTATGAGCGAAAGACGCGGGTGGGGGGGATCGGATCGTGGCATAGAAAAGACCTCGTGATTCAATGCTTGCTTCTCTTCCACACTTTAATCACATACATCCTTATTCTTATCCGTTGATTATACCCTTGATGAAAATGATGATGATTCATTTCTTTCTATACTATTTCATTCCATTACAAACAATTTCTCATCGTTAATGTTTTCTCTTTGAGTCCGTCAAAACCCTCCTCATAATAAGCATTACTTAAACACCCATCTCTCTGAATAATATTTAATCTTTAAACTCAACAACGAGATGCTCACCAGGAAGGATTAAGGTCAATCGGACAAGCTCTCAAGACATGATGGGTGGGAAGGCGGAGTGAACTTGTTGCATAAACTATAAGAGACTATTATTATTACTATTATCTTTTTTGTTTAATACATTATGTCTTTTAATATATTATTAGGACTAGGAATGGCAAATGACAATTGCATTTAACTTGGATGATTTTCTTCATCCTACCAACGTTCTATGATTAGCAAATTGTATGAATGTGACATGCGAACAATGCCACTACTTGCTAAATGATTTGCATGCTAGTTTAGGACTACATATTATTGCTTGAATTAATTGATTCTTGAATTTGGTAGATGCCAAAATCACTGGATTTAAGAAATGGGCAAACGGGAAATTTTCCTTCTCTTTCTAAATAAACGCCCCCTTAATAATGACCGGCGGCCCCCCAATATATTTGGGACCGCCTGGTGATATGGGACCGCCGCCAAGGGGGAACAAAAATTTTAAGTTTGCCTCTTTTTCTGTATCTTTGACCTCCTACCTACATTCTCAAGCTGTCATTGCCTTGTTTAGCTAAACCATCTTTAGCATCCTCTTCCATCCAAACCATGCTTTGCCATGTTATACTATCCTTTCCATTATTTAAATCATCAAATTCTCATACCTCACTACCACCCTCACCTTCTTCATCCTCTTCTTCTTCTTCATCATCAATGTCTTGCTCAAACCACCATTCTAACTTCTCTAGAAAACCAAGAATGTCGGTAAGACAAGTATGGAAACGCAAAACATCCACTCCAAAATCATCACCTTCTTCCCAAAAGACTCACCTCCACTTCCTCCAAGAGTCTACTTACAATCTCCTTCATCACCATTATACAATCCCTTAAAAGATCAAATGATCAACCAACTCCACAACATCTCCACCATCCTTGATTCACACACTAATCCATCCAATGCCTACATTCATGCACCACCTTCACCACCACCACAACAAATTCATCCTCCTTCTCATGCTCAAGTTGAATTTCACTCAAGCTTTTGTCATTGTTGCAAGTTTTCTAAATACCAATTCCACTCCTTGAGAAATAAAATCAACTTCATTCACTTTCTTCTTACCCGTCCCATACCTCAAACTCGTGCCCCTCAAAATCATGTGTCACCAATCCCTTCTTTTTCCCTCTTTAATTAATCATTCTCATATGATTAATCTACCTAAATAATCGACCTTCCATCTTTTGATTATGACATCTTCTACATTCTAAGAATCTACTAGTGTAGATCTATGCCTTATTATGTCTTTATGAGTATCTACTTTCTATTGTAATGATTCATACAAATATTGTATGAATTTTTTGGGGTTTTTTTCTTTTAGCTCGTTTAGCTCATAGTTTTAATTTATTGTTGTATGAATGTATTAGTTGCAGTTTGCATTAGCTATGAGTTTCTGGATTGTTGAATGAAACTCTCGTTTTTTTTTTTGGGTGACTTAAGTCTAATGTGTTGCTTAAAAGATATTTGTCTTGCACTTGTATCTCTAACTCTGTTTTGTAGCAAATAATTTTCGTAAGATCGATCCTTTGGTGCCCCGAACGAGGGGGAGCATACATCTAGGGGGAGTCTTGATATCGTCGATTTCTTTCTTCCTACAACTACTCGACGATCATCCTTTTTGAATTTGACAAAAAGGGGAAGAAATGGAACAAAACTCTTTAATAATTTTGTAACTTTTAATTTTATACAAAATGAGTTTATATTTTGTCATCATCAAAAAGAGAGAGATTGTTAATACAAGTAATGTCTAAAAACGTTATTTATATTTTTCGAACCTCTCTACACTTTGGATATTAACAATGTAAAATCGTTACGCTAAAATTAACCGGTTACAAATTATTAATCGTAAAATTCCATTTCTAAGATTAGTATCACTTTAGGTATGAATACACAAATCAATTAAGCTTGATTTAGTGATCAAGAAATTATTTTTTTCTTTTCCATTTCATTTTTATCAAAAGTATTTTCCAATAATTAATTAATACAAAATATTTTTTAATTAAAAGAAATTTTTTATTAAAAACTTAAAATTTGAAATTTAAATTTTCCCTCCAAAACGGAAGCTTCTATACCAGATATAACTTTCCTCACAAAAAGACAAAAAAGGGAGCGTAGTCTACTGGCGGCCCCCTAATAGGCCTGGCGGCCCCTTAATAGGCCTGGCGGACCCCTTATATATGTGGGACCGCCAGGACCGCCGCCAGTGACCGTTGGATTTTCTTGCCTATTAAATGAGTCCATTCCTTGCGAAAATCAGGAATCTTTGCAAGATTTTTCTCACATCTTCTTTCTCTCTCTAAACCTTCTTTCTCATCAATAAATATACTGTTCACTAACCTCTCTTTATCTTGTTTTAATGTGATTCTTAATATCTTCTTCTCATCTCTTCTCTCTCATTCAAGTGCAAGAGAAAAACACTCGTATTCACCAAGAAACAAAGTGTTGAATAGTGATCTCTCCTCTTTTCTTCTAAGTATCAAATCTCTATTGTAATTATCTTGTATATTTGTGTGATTCGGATATTGTGTAAATCCGATAGTGTAGAGCTAGTGATCGTGTATTGATTGTGAAGTGGTAGATTGGTTCTAGCTAAGATTAGAACTCGACATTTAGCTTAGTGTCGGAAAATAACGTAAGCGACGTGTAAACGGGTTTCTCCGCCTAAAGGGAGCTTGTTGACATAGTGAAATCTCGAGTAGGATACTCGGGGAGTAGAGTAGGGCGAAGAAGAGCTTCGTAGCCAAACCACTATAAATCTTGGTGTCTTGGTTTGATTGTTCCTTCTCTCATATCCTTATATTGTTGTGATTGTTATTTTCCATTAGTTTTGATATTTACTTGATTAATTCATACTTTGGTTGGTTAAACATACTACTCGAATCTAAGTATTTTGAAAGCAAAGTTTTTAAAACGAAAACGAACCTGTAAACTATTCAACCCCTCCCCTTCTAGTTTCCACAATCCCTAGCTGTTTTATCATTCAGATTCGGTGTTCATGTTGCATTTTATCGGATGGATCACTGTGAATTAAGTGTTAGTTATGGAGATTTGTGGTACTATAGTGTGATAGATGCGAATTACGTGTTACTTGTGACTATTATTTGAAGTCGAGTTAGTATGGTGATGTTGCGAATACATCATTTTTAGTGATGATGTATAGTTAGTATGCTGATTTAGGTAGTGCACGTAACGCGTTTGATGAAATGTCTATTATAGAATTATACTTTAATAGCTTCTATCTTTACGTTAGAATCTAATTGCTAGTTCAGTTTTTCCGGATGTTGTGTAAAATTATTTACTCAAATTAACGAGTACACGTAAATTATCTACTGGTCTATGAAGATACATGTTGTTCTGGTTACGTTTATTAATTATTAGGATGAGTGATATGATATGTGGAAACTAGATGGAGGGGTTGAATAATTTACATGTTTGTTTTGCGTTTTAAAAGTTTACTTTCAAAACTGTATAGATTCGAGTTATATGTTCAATCAAATTACAATATGAACAAGTAATAACTATCTAAACGAAAACACGATAACAACAATAATAATGTAAAGAGATAAGGAAAGAAACAACCAAACCAAGACACCAAGATTTTATAGTGGTTCGGCTACGAAGCACCTCTTCGCCCTACTCTACTCCCCGAGTATCCGACTCGAGATTTCACTATGTCAACAAGCTCCTTTTAGGCGGAGAAAACCGTTTACACGTCGCTTACGTTATTTTGTCGAGTCCTAATCTTAGCTAGAACCAATCTACCACTTCACAAGATATACACACTCACAAGATCTACACTATCGGATCTACACAATATCCGAATCACACAACTACACAAGATAAATACAATAGAGGTTTGATACTTAGAAGAAAAGAGGAGAGATCACTAATTAACACTTTGCTTCTTGACGAATACAAGTGTTCTTCTCTTGCACTTGAATGAGAGGGAAGAGATAAGAAGAAGAAGAGATTAGATCACTTGAAACAAGATCTATGTATGTTAGTGATCAAGAGTTTTAGTGAGAGAAAGAAGGTCCAGAGAGAGAAAGAAAAGACTGAAAAATTTCGTGCAAAAAGGAATTCTTTTCTGCTGGGAATGAAGCAGTATTTATAGGCAGGGAATCGCAACGGTCATCTGGGGGCGGTCCCGACGGTCCCTTATATATAAGGGGGCCGCCGCCTAGACTCCGCTCACTTTTTTGTCTTTTTGTAGAGAATGTTGTATCTGGTGTAGAAGCTTTCGTTTTGGGGGGGAAAATTTGAATTTCAAATATTAAGTTTTTAATAAAACTTTTATTTTAATTAGAAAATATTTTGTAAAAGTATTTTTGAGAAAATACTTTTGTAGAATTAAAAGTGAGGATTAAAAGAAAAATATTTTCTTGATCGCTAATCATGTTTAATTAATTTGTTTGTCCAAACCTTAAGTGATCACTAATCTTAGAAATGAAATTTTACATTTAATAATTTGTAGACGTTTATTTTTATTGTAAACATTTTTACATTTTATTATTATCAAAACGTTGAGAGGTCGAAAAATATAAAAACGTTTTTAGGCATTATTTGTATTAACACATCTAACCCTAACCAAACGCATATTTAATCATCTACGCATCCCTAATCATAATTTTATATTGTAACACATGTAATTACAGAGATTTTTATAAACCTTAATTGTCTTCTTCAATTAGAGTTGCATAAAAAATTAAAGAAAGAATGATAAAGAAACTTATACAAGAATCATACCAAAACCTTTACACGGAGATGATCACGATCTTGCACCTTAATTGTTTAGAAAAATTTTGATGAATGTTTTTAGGGGTGTTGGTGGATAGGCTAAACAAGGAGGAAGAGGGTGAAGAAAAATTGTGTTTAGGGTTTTTGGCTTACGGGAGTACTTATATTAGTTTTAGGAAAATTACCAAAAAAATTGTTTCCATTTTCTCTTTTTGTTCCTCTTGGCCGACCCAAATAAAACACACACACTTTTTTTAACTTAAGTTTATACATTAATTTAAAGTATATATTTTTTTAGGTGCATTCACATCTTTTATTGTGTTACATATAACTTAAAGAAAATAATATGACTATTAAATACTTAATGACAAGATTTTATTATAATCATTATTGTTCTAGAATAATATTATTATAAATCTAATTTACCTATGTACTGGCTTAAGTCACCAATTATACTAAATCCAGAAATATCAAACGCACTCCACAGAAATTATCACCACGTTTAAACATAAATGCGACTACTAAGGGAAAACTCATTCTAGTTTCACAAACAATAGATAAATAAAGTGATTGAATCATTTACTTCTAATATCACGCACATTTCAAATCACATAAAGCACATAATCTAAATCAAGTATCAAGTAATCAGGTCAACACTCACAGTTTGTCTAACCTGATTTGGTGACGGTTATCATAGTACATCTGTTGAGCCATCTCGTTCTTATTGATATATCCACCAAAAAGCCAAAATATACACCTTTTAGCTAAGCCTTACCCATAGTCAGAGTCTAATGGTTGGTTGCTAGCTACTTGAAATGATGGTTGTTATGTAGGAAATCCTTATGAATTTTGAGAAAGTTATTCATATGGATAGTGGAATGTGGTAGCTAGCGACGCGTGGGTTATAGACTTTTGACTTATATGTTACTGATTACACACCTCATGATATACATTTCCATGCCTTATCCATACCCACTTAACCCGAATCCTAAATGATGCAACCCGATAAATGCCTATTTAGATATGTACACTTGGTGCTTACTCCCCATTTGATTTGTTTTATTTCTTATACAAGCAAATTGTAATAAATTGAGTCATGACCAAACTATAAGTGTGATTTCTCTTACTTACTCCACCACAAAAATAAGTGATTGAGTGAATTATACTTTATTTCTTTTTCATGAGGTGCGTAGAAATATAAATCAAGCAAGAAAATCTTTGTGTATTGTCAAACATCTTGATTTTTCACCAGCAAAGCATAAACGATGAGTCATATCTCGTACTTGTACTTGCTAGATTTGCATCATATTTTTCTAATCATTCTTATATACCATGTGGATTTATTTTCTTTAATTCTAGATTTTCTCCACAACCTTCTAAGACATTTTCCGATTGACCTTACTCCACCACGATGCTCATCTCGTAATTGTACTTTACGGTTGATGATTTCAATTTGGTGGGTGTAAAATGGTTCAAGGTCAGGGTCAATGTTAGGTGGGTTTTGAAAGACTTGAGGAACTTGATTGGTTAAAGAATTGACATAACGAATAAGGGAAGGAGTACTTGCACGCGAGGTCCCTTCGTCATTCCCATCGTCATCATCATCATTGAGATGAGATGAGGATGGTTGATTGAAGGCAGAAGAAGAAGAAGAAGTGGAATGACGACCTCTTCTCGTGCCACGATCTCTTCTAGGTTTTTGCTTTAGTTAGCGGGTGAGAGGAGGTAGGAAAATCATACACATCAGAACAAGACATAAGGACGCAGTTTGTGGCCAATAGTCGTGGATTTTCCCATAGATGATAGGAAATGATGTTTAAACGTCGCTGACGGATGTTAATAGACTTACCATCTTGGGTTGGAATTTATCCTCTTTTGTTAAGGTAACCACCTCTCCTTTTTCATTTTGCCATGAAATAGGCAAGGTTGAATTTTTTAGAGTGTATGACACAATAAAGCATATAGCAAAGACATGCAGGAACATGATCCTGATTACCCTCCAGACAAAAGACATTTTCCCGGATAATTTCTTTTAAAGGCTTCAGGGTTGGCTCAATTTCACGAGTTAAAAACTTTGATAAAAAAAAAAAAAAAAAAAATTCAAGACATCAATCTCTTCCTCATGACGTATGCGACAGACTTTACCAATCTCGATCATTCCCAATAGACGAAAGATCCTCAATAGAAGGAAGTTTGTTTGATATGGACCATCCGAAGGGATACCATATGCCAACTCATCAAGTCTCCATCTATCGGTAAAGACACACGCACCTTCACAAGGTACATCAAGAATTAGAGCAAATTCTTCAAGAGAGTAAGAACAGAATTGATTTTTGAATAACAAACTCGATAAACCTTTGACCTTGCATACAGAATAACTGACTCTGATATTGAATTATAAAAAACTTCGAGAATGAAGCGAGGACAAATTTGTTCATTTATTTCAAGGAGACACTCAAACTCAACAAAATGGAACAAAGATCAAACATAGTTTAGATCCGCAAAGTTGTTAAAAACCACCTGACCCTCATGAATGTAACGACTTTCAAGGTCTCTTAGTTTTTATTTTATAGGTGTACGTATTCATGTGATTCATTGTGGTGTAGACTTTGTATTTTTATGATCTTCGGATGACTTACGAGGCATGATTTCCTAAACCAAAAAACGAAATCACATTTTATTATCGTTTCACTTGTAGTTGGTTATGCACATTGCTTCTAGTGTGTTTCCTACATGAACAAATTGTGTATCTTAATCTATTAAACATCGACCTAAATATAAAAATCGCTAAGAGTTAACCCAAACGCTCCTTAATTTGATTTTTCTCATCCAAACAAGTCGAAAAATAAATATGAGTTATGTATCTCAAAATTTGTTCATGAGATCATTGTGCATGTGTTTGAAAATGTTTTTGGGTTGGATTAACAATGCATAACAACAATTTTATTTTGTTTCTAACGTGAGTTATTTGAAAATAAAATTAGCGTTTTGGTTCAAAATCAAATTTTCAACAAATTTACTAATGTATGCAAATCTTATATCTACGAGAAGCATACTAGTTATACATTGTATCCTAGTTGTCTTAATTGTACAAAATTGAAAGAAAACACGAAAATCCCCAATTTCAATTTTTGGTGTTCATCATAAACCCTAGACTCAAATTGAAAGAAAATAGATGAAATGACTTACAATTGATGATCTTTGTGATATTAGGATGATTATTAGTGTTGATTTGATCTTTAATTGATGTTAGATGGTTGATTAGAGTTTTGGTGGTTTTTGGTCGTGTTCGTACGAGTGCTGCAGGTAAGTGGGTAAATGTTTGTTTTTCTGTTTTGAAATTTTTTGTTTAAGTGTCCCATTTTGTGACTTGCTGGTGGCGGTCCCATATTTACCGGCGGTCCTAAATATATTGGGGGGCCGCCTATATGGGGGTCGCCCTCAGTCAAGGGTTTTTGAACTTAGTTTTTGACAAAAAATTTACGAAGAGGAGTGACATTTTAATTTGCATTTCGTGAATTAAATATGCTTAAAGTACTTCGGATGAAGTTATTTAAAGTTGTCCCACGACAGCGGAATGGAACAAGGACTAAATTGAGAACAGAAAAAGAGAAGCGGACTAATATGATTTAATGGAATGTGTTCCATCATTCCTAAACCAATTATGTAGAATAGTAAAACGATTCACCGTTTAAGCGGATTTTGTAGAATGAGTCGCGATGTTGTCGACGGACGTCACTTTTTCGATTGAGATATGTCCTTTCTGGACATTATCCTGAAGAAAGTGGTGATGTATTTCGATGTGTTTGGTACGAGAATGTTGCACCGGGTTTTTGCTAAGGTCAATCGTGCCTTTGTTGTCGCACATGATGGGAACGTCGTCGAGTCGTACGTCGTAGTCGATGAGAGCTTGTTTCATCCATAGTGCCATGTAGACATGTCCTTTCTTTTCGACTGCTATAAGTATTCGCATCGGTAGTGGATCTAGCAAGAGCGTTTGTTGCTTCGAGAACCAAGATGTCCAAACAACAACCCAACGAACGTACAAATACCCGCTAGTGCTCTTTCGGTCTACAAATCGTCCCGCATGATCAGATATTGGCATATACTACGTTTTCTATGCCGTCCTCCTTAGAATACCATAAATCCCATAGTTGCGTAGTGCCTATTAATAATCAACAGATAACGCTTTAAAGCCGCGCTTCAAGATGAGAGGTTTGGAAAGCCTCTTGGAAGCGAGCACAGAGGTAGAACACTAAACATGATATGGGCCTACTTTGCCATTAGTATAATAACTACCTAGTCATGCCTCGGAAATTACTTGGTACTTATCTAAACTACCGACTAACACTCTTCATCTTTTTTTGTGAGTTTAGTATCGTGGAGGCATGGGGTTTTCATTTGGTTTAGACTCTTCTAGACAAATTTCTTAAGCATTGTTCTTTAATATACTATATTGATTAAAAGAAAATACCATACAGTTCCATTTGTTTATTTGTATTCCAAGTGAAGAAGTTAAGTTCACCCAGTCATGCTCATCTCGAACTCCGTCATACCCATGCTTTTGCCCATTCATCACACATTCATGACAAGTCCAAACCAATATAATGTCATGACATATATTTGAACATAATGAAGATTTGAGATTTTCTTCTTAGTAAAAAGAGTGGTTATCTAACCAATTCCTATTTTATATTCATGTTTAATAAGGGAAAGCTTTAATCCTATCCATTTCCAAGCTTTGGGTGCTTGTTTAAGACCATATAAAGCTTTCTTTAGTTTATAAACATGATCCGGTTTTTCGCAATCTATATGAATCCTGTAGGTTTGTGCCACTATCCATCCGTCTTGGATAATAACCGTTCAGGAATGGCACTTTTACATCATTTGGAATAGTTTAAAATCAAAGGCTCAAGCATAAGCTAATAAATATGTCAAAAATAGACTCAAGTCTAGCAACCGGAGCATAAGTTTCATCATAATCGATGCCCTCTTGTTGGTTGTAGCCTTGAGCAACTAACCTAGCCTTATTTCGAGAAACAATACCGTTCTCGTCTAACTTATTTCTAAATACCCACTTAGTTCCTATGATTGTCATATTCCTAGGTTGTGGAACTAACTCCCAAACATCATTAGCAACGAATTGATTTAATTCTTCTTGCATGGCGACTATCAACTTCATCTCCTAATTCTTTATTCACATTCTTTGAGGTTCTATAGTTGATATACAACAAAAGAATTACCTTTGGTTTTGGGCTATGCGATCTAAGGGTTCATTGGTTAAGGTTTATCCTATGACATTTCCAATGGGGTGGTTCCTGATTCCTTAATGTTGATTATTTCATCACACTATCTAAAGTTTCATGCCACAATGTTCGTTTCTAGGTGTTTTCTTTTCGGTGAACCCTTAATTGCTTCTTCTTCATCTAAGTCATCATCCACCAAAGGGTGATGTCTTAGAGGGTGGAGGAGTTTCATTGAATGTCACGTTAAGTGATTCTTTGACTTTCCTAGTGTGTTTGTTTAGGATGATATAGGCTTTACTATTTTGAGAATAACCTAAAAAGACACCTTCATATGACTTTGGGTCAAACTTGGTAAGGTAGTCTTTTGTGTTTAAAATGAAGCACTTGCTTCCAAACACTCTAAAATAATCTAGTGTAGGTTTTCTACCTCTTAAGAGTTCATAAGGTGTTTTTTTCCTAGAATGGCTCTAATGAGAATTTGGTTGAGAATGTATGTTGAAGTATCTACGGCATTACAAACCAAAACTTTTGTGGTAACGATTGCTCATTCAACATAGTCCTACTCATATTTCTTGAAGTGTCCTATTTTCCTTTCCGACACTGCCATTTTGATTGAGGAAGTGCGTGGAGCCGAGAAGTTATGTGTAATACCGTTGGTATTACAAAACTCTCCAAATTGCACCTCATTATCAAATTCTCTACCGTGGTCGGTTCTAATTGACACTATTGAACAACCTAATTGGTTTGGATTTTTCTACTAAATATTTTGAATTGATCGAAAGCTTCGGTTTTATCCTTAAGAATCTAGCTCCAAGATAACCTAGAGTAGTCACTAACTATGACTAGGGTGTACGTTTCCTCCTCCGTAACCCGTACGGTGGATGGACCAAAGAGATCCATATAGAGAAGTTCTAAGCATCTAGTCGTTGAGACTGTGCTCATAGCGATGTGACTAAGCGTGAGCTTTGTTTTCCAAATTTGCAAGCATCACAAAAATGTTATCAAAATTAAGCTTAGTAAGTTTCTAACTAATTCCTTAAGGCAACGATTGAATGAGACGCATATTTGCGTGTCCTAATCTCCTATGCCACAAGGTGGAATTTTCATCAATCATTGTTAGACAAATTTGATCCTTTGACTTATTTCCTAATTTCATCACATATAAGCCTTTCTTCTTAATACATCTACCTATGACTTTACCGTCCTTAGTGATTTCACTATCATGTTCAAAAAAAGTTACTCTACACTTATTGTCACATATTTGTCCTATACTTAGCAAATTAAATCCTAAGTTATCAACATGTTCTACATTATCTATTTTGAGAGAGTCATTAGAAATCGTACCTTTACCAATGATGTTACCACGAAGATTACTACCAAAAATGACATTACCTCCATTATATGCCTTGTAAGTAGAGAAGAGTTTTTGGTTACCCATCATATGCTTAGAGCATCCGCTATCCTTGATCCATTCGTCGGGCTCCAAGTCGACTCCAAGGCATATCTATTTATTTAAGACAATAACTCAAACATTTGGTCCCTAATATCTCATGGGTCCAAAGTTGTTAGTGCCAAACATCCCTTTTATTTGATGCAATTAGTTGGGATGTGAGAATGGAAGACATATTTCCCGTGGCATGTAACTTTGACGTGGAAAGTTGTTCCAACTTACGGGAAAGCCCTGAGGTTGGTTTTGTCGACCAACGTGTCTTTTTGGTTGCGGTGTTTTAGGACGAGAATAATTATTATTAACTGTTCTAGGAGATGGAGTTTCTTTTTATCTAAAATTGAGTTTTGAAAATCCAACTCCGAGTTTAGATAATGGATTACAGAATTGTTTAACTTCATTGTCACT
Organism: Tanacetum coccineum; assembly: GCA_026074375.1. Lineage (NCBI taxonomy): Eukaryota > Viridiplantae > Streptophyta > Magnoliopsida > Asterales > Asteraceae > Tanacetum > Tanacetum coccineum. The sequence goes on along the minus strand of BQNB010062521.1, from coordinate 22,093 downwards.
AAGCAACAGGAATTTGACTTTTTACAAATATGTGTTTTGGTATAGACCTAAATTAGATTTTGAAAAGACAAACAGTTTTTTTCAGATCCATGCGTTGGCTAGGGGGCAGTCCCATATTTATTTCGGGCCGCCTGAACATTAATGGGGGCCAACTATGTTTATTGGGACCTCCATCATTGAAAACGCCTTTTTCCTGACTTTTACAAATTTTATTTCCTTAGTTCCCCTAGATGATGCTTTAAATAAAATAAACCCTAAATAATTATTCACTCGGATCGTTTATTTGATTATTTATCATTTTATCAAGCAATGTGTATTCTTTTTCAAATTTTGCTTAATCTAGTAAGATATTATCTTTGAGTTTTTCATTCTCAATTTTAAGTACATGAACACTATTGCACAATCGAGAACAACTCTAACTCTCTTGTTTTTCCCTCGAGTTGTAGACAATTTTATTCTTTTTTAATTTCTCTAAGCTCATTTTCTAGGACTATTTCTAAGTAGCTTTAACTTTTGTTTTTAGTGATTATCTTATACTCATTATTGTATAACCTTATCATAATCGTTGTCTTAAAGCTAAATCATAATTGACAGTTTTTCATGCACTAAAGTAAGAATGATTCGAACATACCTTACTTGATGTGTGAGCTACAAGACAACGTTTCATCTTTGACCTTTTCATCATCGTCTTCACCGCTATCCGCTCCTAAGAACCTCCAACAAATGCTCTTTGGTTCTTGTCTCTTCGGATGTGCATTGGACATCTCCTATAAATGATTGGATCTACTCAATCTTAATCACTATCCTTTTTACTTTTTCCGTTTTTGTCCGCTCGACTTCTTTGAAAGGTATTTTTTGTCGTTTCGAGGATTGTCTTACGAATCAACCGTCTTCTCTTAAATACTTCTTGAAGTCTCCTATACCGCCATGGCGTATTACACTCTTCGTCTTCACTACCGAAAGTCGAACACGTCCTTTTATCACTAGAGTTCCTTTCTTACCTTTAAAGCATGAGATTCTTTTCAACTTTCTTTGACTATTTAGGAATCTTTCTTGATGAACATCTCATGGACTTTGAGGTTTCCAATGAGCTCATCAAGAGATAGTGATGTTAAGTCTTTCGACTCTTCAATCGTCGTGACCTTTGCTCTCCATTTAGGATGTAGAGCTCTAAGAAACTTCCTTACGTAGTTCTTACTAGAATAACCTTCATCAAGGGCTTTAAGACTAGTAATAATAGTATTAAATCTAGCAAAAGCACTATCTATAGATTGTCTTCTCAAATATGACGAATTGAAACATATTGTTGAACCAAAAGGTCAATCTTATTATCTTTGACTTGGCTATTACCTTGATGGGTGATTAACAAAGTTTTCCAAATTTCTTTTGCCGTGTTACACATGAAAATTCTTTCATATTCTTTTCTTGGCAAAGCATTGTAAATAACCATTTTTGCTTCATTATTTTTTGCAAGTCTCTTTTTGAGATCATCGGTTTGTTTTTCAAAAGGATAACCTCATCTAGTTAGTTTCCGGATTTGTACAGTAGTTGAAAATCACCATTGGTAATAACATGCCAAAGATCTAGATCTTTTGATTTAACATATGTCTCGAATCTATTTTTCCAATAAATAAAACTATCGCTTTCAAAGAGTGGTGGTCTTTACATAGATTGCCCTTCTAGATATTTGTTGGAATCCATAGATCGATCCAAGCTTCAAAATACAATATATTTTAAAAATCTTGAGTGACCTTGCTCCTAATACCAATTGTGGAAACTAGAAGGGGGGGTGAATAGTTTACACGTTTATTTTACATTTCAAAAGTTTACTTTTAAAAATCTAAAGAACCAAGTATATGTTCTATCAAATCAACAAAAGGAACAACAATAACTATCTAAACTGAAAACACGATAGAAGGACACCAAGATTTTATAGTGGTTTGGCTACGAAACACCTCTTCGCCCTACTCCACTCCTCGAGTATCCGACTCGAGATTTCACTATGTCAACAAGCTTCTTTTAGGCGGAGAAAACCGTTTACACGTCGCTTACGTTATTTTCCGACACTAAGCTAAATGTCGAGTCCTAATCTTAGCTAGAACCAATCTACCATTTCAGCTAAATGTCAAGTCCTAATCTTAGCTAGAACCAATCTACCACTTCACAAGATATACACACTCACAAGATCTACACTATCGGATCTACACAATATCCGAATCACACAAATACACAAGATAAATACAATAGAGTTTTGATACTTAGAAGAAAGGAGGATAGATCACTAATTAACACTTCGTTTCTTGACGAATACGAGTTTTCTTCTCTTGCACTTGAATGAGAGGGAAGAGATGAGAAGAAGAGATTAGATTACTTGAAACAATATCTAAGTATGTTAGTGATCAAGATATTTAGTGAGAGAAAGAAGGTTTAGAGAGAGAAAGAAAAGACTGAAAAATTTCGTGCAAAGAGGAATGCTTTTTCTGTTGGGAATGGAGTAGTATTTATAGGCAGGGAATCTCAACGGCTCTCTGGGGGCGGTCTCGGCGGTCCCTTATATATAAGGGGGCCGCCGCCTAGACTTCGCTCCCTTTTTTGTCTTTTTGTGAGGAAGGTTGTATCTGGTGTAGAAGCTTCCGTTTTGGGGGGAAAATTTGAATTTCAAATTTTAAGTTTTTAATAAAAAAATTTATTTTAATTAGAAAATATTTTGTAAAAGTATTTTTGAGAAAATACTTTTGTAGAATTAAAAGTGAGGATTAAGAGAAAAATATTTTCTTGATCACTAATCATGCTTAATTATTTTGTTTGTCCATACCTTAAGTGATCACTATTCTTAGAAATGGAATTTTACATTTGATAATTTGTAAACGTTTATTTTTATTGTAAACGTTTTTACATTTTGTTATTATCAAAACGTTGAGAGGTCGAAAAATATAAATAACGTTTTTAGACATTATTTGTATTAACATGACACGTTGCAGATATTGATTATTTTTTGTTATGAGATTGTTTATTTTGTGCGTAAATAAGTAGAATGTTAGGATGTTGTTTCCGTTAGGTCAGGAACTGCTATTCAGTTTGGCCTTGTGTGACAAGGGGTTAGGTAATGTGAAAAAAGTTTAGGATAGTGTTGTGTTGAAGGACTTGAGGTTTATGCGTCGTCTCATTTGTAGAGATGGTGAAAAAGGGGAAATCATTCGAGATTGTGTGTGTTAGCGATGAAGGCCTGGTTAGGTTTAGGAAGATATGGTGGGACAGAGAAGGATTTGAAGGGTATTTTGGTTAAATAAAGGGATTCTGGAGAGTGTTTGGGTATTACAAATGGGGTCGTATTCATTATTATGGGTTCTTCAGTGGTGAAGATATCAATGGGATGTTTTTGGGACTTTTAGGGAGATGTAACATTAGTACTCGTGCAGCGATTTGGGTTGTCCGGAGAGTTGTTGGTGATTTTGTAAATTGAGAAGGGTCTAGAGTAAAGGTTAATTGGTTGGTGAGTTTGTGTCTAATAGCAACATTGTTGCTCTTTTTTCTTTGTATCAAGAGCGGAAATTTATTAATCTGATTTGGTTTAGTTTGATATAGCTTGACATTGATATTTGATAACAGCTATTTATCTGGTTATATGTATCAGCAATTTCAATTTTTCTTTGAAAACTTCCTATGACAAATGTCAAGTATCATTGTGATGAACTGTTTTACACATTTTGTTCTTACCTACGGTATTGTGTAGAAAAAACACAAGTTCATATAGATGTCGGCTGTTACATGCTATTATTTTCTAGATAATAGAAAGTAATAACAGTGTCATGCTATTGATTCATCTAGTAATGGATAATAATTCTTCTGTGAAATAGAACTCATTATCTGCTTGTTACAGAACCTTTTATTTGGTTTTTGTTCGAAACAGTCGTGCTTTCTTGAAAAAATGCAAAATATGAAATTAATAACACTTTCTAAAAACAATCATTTTGGACCTAGTGTAGGCATTGCTGTTTGTTTTCATTTTACATATTATGTTATTCGAATAGTATTTCAAACAAAGAGTGTGTGCGGTTTTGAAAGTGGCCGGGTTGTTATTAAAGAAAGCCCAGGTAGTATTTGTAAACTTAGGTCACTCAAACATACACTTTAAAAGTGACTTGTTTAACCAAAAGTACTTATCAGAAATTACTCTTATCTCTTATTTATTAAAAGTTTAAGGATTATTATGACTCGTTGCTTTACAAGTGTTAGTAGTACTTTAAGGCAGTTTTGTTAGTAAGTTTTGTTGTTTTTTAAGATAAAACTCATGATGGTATCTACAACAGCTGTACACGTTTACTTGTCTTCTGTCGTGTTGCTATGTTTATTATTAAGTAGATAATTTTGTTTGAATGAAGTAGTTAGAGACCTAGGTGTAGTAACGCCGGCAACAGCGTTGGGCTGCGTTGCCCGGCGTTACTACACCGCATGCCGGCGTTGGCTGGCCAACGTGCGTTGGGGTGTATTTTT
>BQNB010062521.1:0-17244 GCA_026074375.1 Tanacetum coccineum | reverse complement strand
GGGGTTTTATGAAAATAAAGAGGTGAGTGGTGTTATTTGGTGTTATGATAAGGGGAGTGGTGTTGGTGTTGGTGTTATGCTGATGTGGCGGCAAAAAATGGGTGTTATGGTGTTACTACACCTAGGCCTCTTAAAACTTACAATCAAACTTGTTTTCTAAAGCAATATCATCTCAAAGAAACTTTATAGTTCTTATGTTGTTGCATCAGGTGAATCTTTGTCTACAGTGGGCAAAAGCATCATTGACATAATCCCGATACCTGATATTCTCACAAGTTAAATCCTGGTATGCTTCTGAAGGCAAAGAAACCTCCTTAGAAACTGTGAGCTATAGTTTGAGTTCAGAAATGGTGGCTAATCTTTGTACATTGGTCGTGTGACACATGACCATCTTACCAACAACCCATCTTTGGGTGGATACAAGGTATATTTGACATAAATAATTAACCAGTAAATTAGATTAGTTTCTTGATGATAAAGATATTTTAAATTGTCTGTTGGTTGAAAGCAGAACATTTATTTCGTGCAAGCCGGTGCTCTTCAACACAAGAGCTTGCTTGAGTTTGATCTGATCTGCTAGAAGAATGAAAGTGACTTTGATTTGAGGTTATGATCTGATGTGCTGCTTGTCGGTGTCGTTTTATTTACTGATATTAGAGATGATCGACAAACTGATTTGGCTAAATTTCTGCTTAAAAGTTTGTATCTTGTCTAATTAATTACCATTTATTAAATAACGCCTAAACGAACGAGATGATACATATTTGTTAATTTTGTTCAGCTATTAATCACAAATTGAGCAGAGGATACAGTTAAAAGGGTGTTGATCATGAGTTGAGTTGATTGGTATGTGCTTAATTACACATAACTTTTACCTATAAAAACGAGCCTAAATGACCAAAAACGGACATAAAATTACCAAATATATGTTTGTTTTGCTTTGTATACTGTGCAGGTAACGGATATTCACTAAAGGACAAAAACAAAGCCAAAACCGACAAAACCGAGCACGGGAATGGAATGAGCATGAAAAGTCAAAGCCAAAGACGTGTGCATCTTAAATGGACCAACCCGCACCCATTTAATGGGCCGGGCCAGCCCATTAAGCCTTATCTATAAACCTTATAAGTTAAAAAAGTCCAAAACCTATTAAATCCTAACCCGGCCCAAATATAAGCCCATTAACTTAAACCATAACACCCGTTAACCCCTAATCCCCATGTCCCTAACACCCGTTAACTCTAAACAAACAGTACCCCATACCCATTTACCCGCCAAAAACACTGTTCATCTGTCACTTTCCCTCGACCCCTGCACCCCAAAACAAACCCATCACTTTCCCACTTCAACCTCTTCACAAACCAACAAATCTACCTTGGCAATCCCCTAGATTCTCATTCGTTGATGAATTGAAGACCAATTCAAGGGCTGTGATCATACTACTTGGTGAACAAGCATAATGAAGGGCTTAGATGATGATTTCGACTCTCTCACACAAGAAACACACTTCAAAGGACCAAGACTTCTCAAACGGCTATAAAGAGTGTGTGTTTTCACACAGGGAATGGGGGTCTTAAGTAGCTTTTAAGTAATTTAGTTTAGCATTTTTATTGTATTCTTTACATCTTTTAATCAGCTTATTGTATTTCCTTTCAAGTAATGTAAAACGTTTTTAAGATTAATGAAATTTTAAGTTTATGCAAAATTCTGTTTTTAGTATTAAGTAAATGTTATGCTTTTAAAATATTCTAATAAGCTCTGATATAAGCTCTTATTTAAGCTGTTTAACTAAAACAAAAGAAACCTTTATAAGTGTTTAAGACAATTTCACTCAAAAAATCCACTCCTTAAATACCATAGCTTATTTGGAAGAAAAGCCAAACCTAGAAGGGCTTTTAAGACCATACTAGCTTGTTTTTAAACAAGCTAGAGCTTGTTGATAAGCTCTAAGAGCCATTTAAGCCCTTGTTTAAGCAAAGGGTCTTGTAAGTTTTCATTTTTCAAAATTTTAACTTATTAACTGTTAGCTTATTCTACTGCTTATTTTATTGCTTATTACTGCTTATTTTTGCTTATTAATGATGTATATTGCTATTTCATGCTTGCTTAATGTTTAAATCTTATTTGTTCAAGTTTTTCATTAAAACTGTTAGTTTTAGCTTTTAATACTGCTTAATCTGTTAGCTTATTTATAAGTGCTTATAAGTTGTTGAAATTTGCTTAAAAAGCCTTAATATTGTGTGTTTATCATCTGTTTTTAACAATCTTGGCTTATTTCAGTTTAAATTAGCTTTAAAAAGGGTAATCAATACTTAAAGGAGTGTTTGGGTTAAGAGGCAAAATGGGTCAAAATGAGTTTAAAATTGTTTTGGGTCACTAAGCCAACTTTAACAAGCCCTTTTAAGTTGTGTTAATCTGTTTTTAAAAGTTTTTAAAGTTTAAAAATAAGTTTTAAGGTATTTTCTACAAGTTGTCTAAATCTGTGGTCCTAAAACCTCTTCAAACTGTTTGAATTTGATTCTTGCTTAAAATAAGTTTTAAGGATTTTGTTTATGCTTCATATAGTGTTTAAATGCAGTAGAAAAGAGATAGTTAAGTGTGCCTTTGTCATTTGAAAGTTTAGTGTAAATCTGTCAAATACATTTTCAGTTTTTAAAGTTTTAAAAAGCCACTTTTAGATCTCATATTTAGATTAGTTAATGTTAGTTTTAGGATTTAAAATTGATAGCATAAGTTCTTTGTAGCATTAACTTAATCTGTTTAAGCTTTTTGTGGATTTAGAACTGCTTTTTCTAGCTTAATTTAGGTCTGCAAGTAGCCTAATTGTCTTTTAGAATCCAAATACTTAGTTCAAAACAGCTTTTTAGTCTATGCTTTTTCTAGCTTATTTCTTTTCCTATTTGCATTGCTTATTTTTGTTCTCTAGTGCTTATTAGGTGTAGCTTATAGTCTGTGTTAGCTTATTTGCCTTTTTCTTTTAGCTTATTAAGTTAAAAAAGCCAAACAGTTAGCTAAGTCACTTAGTAAAAAAAAGCTAAACTGTCAGTTAGATTTGCTTATTTCTAGCTTATTTTCAAGTTTTATAAAAAGTTCCTTTTTTAAAGTTTTCCATTTTTGCTTATTTTATAACTTTTTAAAAAGAAAACAAAAAAAATGTTTTATAAAAAAGAGAGGTCACAGGGGTCGAACCTGTGACCTCCCCTTCATAACACCAACACCTTAACACCACCACACACTGCCAACTCGCCCTTGGGTCTTTTTCGTTAAGACTCCCACCCACATTTCTTTTATTACCTTTTTGCCTTATAAGCCTTTCAGCCCTTTTTAGCTTAATAACAGCTTATTTCAATAAGCTGTTTGTACCCTTTTATTTTTCTTAAGTTCTAAACTGTTCAAAGGACTTTTCTTGAATTTTTTAGATTTTTCCAATTTAGTTTAGTATTTTTAATTAATTTTTTAGTCTAAAAGTGTTTTTAATTCATAATAAATAAAATAAAAGTTAAAAAAATATATTTCTTTTTTCTAAAATTATTTTTAATCATTTAGGACATTTAAAAATTAAATTTGCATTTGTAGGGTTAAAATTTGATAATTTAGGTTTTTAAAGCTCGGGTTTTGATTCCCGTTATCGTTTTTGTGTTTTAACTTTAATTGCTTTCGTTTTTAGCTTGCCTTTATTTGTTTTTGCATGTTAGTAGTAGAAATAGAATCCAAAATCAAAATCATTGATTATTCAATCACGCGATCACGAACTTAACATCGATTTTCAATTCACGCCTCTTTGGGATACGACTCGGGAAGGTTTTGGATTTTACTTTGGATAAAGGTAATATTCTTAAAAACCTTACAGAATACTTTCCTCACTCTTTCATTATTTGATATTTTGATTTTAATTATATATATGTATATTAAGTTATATATATATAAGTATAATTAAGTCATATCAAAATTTTGGCGCCGCTGCTGGGGAGGCTGTGAAACGATTATTGTGTTTACGTTTGAAGATTAGTGTTTGAAGACCCTTCCCCGTGAAGTTATCGCTTTTATTTGTGAATATTTTCTTCTATTATCAAGTAATCAAAATTTCCAAAATTTTTTTTTTTAAAAAACAAAAACATCCATTGTGTCACTTGTGAAATTGGCTCACCTTTAGATTACAAACTATAAGAGAGGTATAAGGAGGGTTGATCCTACAAACTTCGACCCAAAAGGAGAAGGTTTTTAATAGCTTCGCGCTTTCCCGCTCCTTCGCTTCTTTTTGCGTTTTCTAGAGAGCTACCGTACACTTGTTTGATTATCGGTTACAAAAATATATTTCTTTTTTTTCTCTTATTTTGTTCTTAGTGTATGCAAACTCGCTCTTCGTCAAAATTCGTTGGTGAACCTTCTACGAATCCTACTTCTACGATTTTGAAATGTCGTAATCGTAGACGTTCTATACAAAGAGTCGAACCATTTTCTCTTGTAGAGACTCCCGTAGTTACAATGGCCGATCAACGTACTATGGCGGAATTACTCCGTGCACCCACCGAGGGTTATGCGGAGGCAATCGTAGTACCACCCATTCCCGCTGAGAATTTCGAGCTCAAGCATAGTCTAATCAATCTTGTAACTTCAAAACAATTCTTGGGGTTTTGAGAAAGAAGATCCCCATGCTCATATTCGATATTTTAACAAGATTACTTCTACGTTGAAGTACAAAGATGTGCCCGACACATCGATTAAGCTTATGCTTTTTCCATTTTCTATCGATGGTCCAGCCCGGATTTGGCTCGACAAAGAACCTTCTCGTTCTATTCTCACTTGGGACGATCTTGTGTCCAAGTTTATTAACCATTTCTTTCCTCCCTCAAAAACAACAAATCTCTGGAATGAAATTTCAAATTTTCAACAACGTTTTGATGAAACATTTTATGAGGCATGGGACCGATTCAAGGATCTCCTTCGAGCATGCCCACATCACGGTTTTACCGAATTGTATCAACTCGATACCTTCTATAATGGTTTAAACCCATCCGATCAAGATTCTTTAAATTATGCCGCCGGTGGTAATCTTTTGGAAAGAAGTGCACAAGATGTGTTGAGAATTATTGAAAACAAATCAAAAGTTCGTAATTCAAGAAACAAATCGATTGTTTCTCAAGTGAAAGCAAGTAATGTTGATTCTTCAGAGATAGCCAGTGCCGTGACTAGTGCCATGACCGCGATGTTTAAACAACATCAAGTAACCCCAGCTCCAGCTTCCGTAAAAGCTGTTGAGGAATCTTGTGTTACTTGTGGCGGTGCTCATTCTTACCGACAGTGTCCTGCCACCGATGGCAACACTTTTTCGGGCTATCAAGACAATATTCAAGGATATGTTTCAGCTGCCGCAGTGAACTACAATCAGGGAAATACCGGTTATCGTCCCCAGAGTGTAGCTAATCAGTTTCGACCACCCGGTTTTGCTCAACCGAATGTGCCAAATCAAGGGTTTAACCAGAATCAAGGAAATAACTTCAATCAAGGAAATCCAAGTTATCAAGCTCCGATTCAGCAAACTCAAGTTGGTCCTTCGAATGAATTGTCAAATTACAAGAGGATAATTGATACTAATATAAAAGCCATGCAAAATCAAATTAATAATGTGAAAAATGAATTGAGGAATGAAATGCAAACTTCAATACAAACTTCAATGTTAAATCAAACCAATGAGCTTAAGAATATGATGGCTAGTTTTTTCCAAATGAATACCGCTTCTTCCTCGGGTTCAGGACCACTTCCTAGCAATACCATTGCTAACCCGAGAGGTGACTTGAAAGCAATCACCACCCGAAGTGGTATTTCTTATGATGGACCTCCAATTCCACCTCTTCCCAAGGTAGTGGAACAGGAACCCGAGGTGACAAAGGATACGGTGCAACCGAGTACCAAAAACATCCAACCTCTGGTAGTCCAAATTCAAGCTCCAATTAATGAGCCCGTTTTTGCTCCTAAGCCTAAACCGTCTATACCTTATCCTTCGAGAGCCAACAAACAAAAGCTCCATGAAAAAGATGATAATCTAGCTTCGAAATTTGTTAAAATCTTTAGGGAATTACATTTTGAGCTCAGTTTCGCGGATGCTCTTCTACATATGCCGAAATTTGCTTCAATGTTTAAAAGTCTCCTTAATAACAAAGAAAAATTGTTGGACTTAGCCAAAACACCGGTAAATAAGAATCGTTCTTTGGTTATCCTAAAAAAGTTGCCTGAAAAATTTGGAGACCCCGGCAAGTTTCTTATACCATGTGATTTTTCGGAGTTAGTTGAATGCTTAGCCTTGGCCGATCTTGGTGCAAGCATCAACTTGATGCCTCTTTCCATATGGAAGAAGCTCTCACTCCCCGAACTTACTCCTACTCAAATGATTCTTGAACTTGCAGACCGACAGACTACTAGTCCATCCGGTATTGTCGAAGATGTCTTTGTAAAAGTAGGAAAGTTCCATTTTTCGGCCGACATTATAGTCGTTGATTATGTTGTCGACCCTCGGGTTCCCTTAATTCTAGAGAGACCCTTTTTGAGGACGGCACATGCTTTGATTGATGTTTATGGTGAAGAATTAACTCTCCAAGTTTATGATGAAGCCATAACCTTTAAAGTTGGTCAAACTTAGAGATACTCCTACAATGATGCTGTATCGATTAATCGAATCGATGTCATCGACGTAGCTTGTGAGGAGTATGCTCAAGAAGTGCTCGGATTCTCAGATAGTTCTACGAGTGGCAATCCCACTCCATCTTTAGATCCTATCCTTTCTACTTCTTCCCCCTCTCTCACTCCTTTTGAGGAAGGAGACTTCATTTTGGAAGAAATCGAAGCTTTTCTTACTAATGATTCAATTCCACTAGGAATTGATGATGACGACTTTGATCCGGAGGGAGACCTTCTTGTAGAATACAAGTAATCATTGATATATGAGTAGCAAGAACTAGAGAGAGAAAGTGGAAGGAAGGATGTATTTCTAGTGAGAGAAAGTGTAGAAAGAGAAATGTATTATGAAAATGAGAAATACAAAACCAACCAACACCCTCTCCAAGCCATGGAGAGGGTATTTATACCTAGTATTGGCCGGCCATAGGCCTAACAAGGCTTTCCATGGGCCTTTGGGCCATATTAGCTTATGTTACTAAACCATAACTAACTACGGGCTTTGACTATTTAATATTGGAAGTGACCGAGACTTTTCTTGTTCCTAACACTTGGTCCATTTCCTGAGATGATCATGTGGTTGAATAACTTAGTTGGATTCAGCTATACTAACATCCCTTGATGATGACACTTCATAACTAGGTTCTGGAACAAAAGGGTGTACATAGGGATCGTTGTCAGCTTAATCAAAAGGGTTGTCTTCGAAATTAGGTCTAACTGCAACACCTTGATGTAAGATAGGAGCTTGTACTTCTGAGGATGATGGTGAATGACTTGTAGAAGGTGCATCTTGATCAACTGTTGTAAAAGAAGGTGTATCAGCTGAAAAAACTAGAAATGGAACTGCAGGAGCAAGAGGTACCGGTCATTCAACACTAGGGGGTTCAAAGTATTCATCGAACATTAGTTGAAATAAAATCTCCAGATCTTTATTGGTTGGTGGTACATAAGGAGCTGCAGGGACTGTATAACACCCTGTGTTTTCAAGTCATTGACGACGTCGATAAATCTACTATTTATTTTTTGTGTTGTACGCGGTTACTTGTGATTTCATGAATTAAGTTTAAATCGCGTAAGTTAAAAATTAGCGTTCAATGTAAACGGGCATCAAACAATCAGGTACCTTTTTCCTCCATCTTAAGTATCCTGCATTATAAACAATTTAGCATAAAGCGAGGGGGGGGACGAATATGGCTTTTGTCATTCGCCCGTGTTTGTTGAGTAACCTTCGAATCCGTTGTGGATCTACTGTGATTAGGTATATTCAATTTATGAAGATCTCTTGTCTGGATTTCCAGCTTGCAGTATTGAATCTGTTATTTTACTTTGTATTAGAATTCTTGGTTAATAGCATGTCTTTATCGAAACATCTACAAAAGCAGACAACACGATAAGAGTGCACCATTGGTTATTGTTCTCATCGATTGAATAGGAAATTGATTTTGAAAATTCAATCGACGTGTCACTTGATAAATCGTTTTGTGAACATATCGGAGTGTTTATCATTTCAAAAATTCATCATCAACCGTTAATTCATAACCTGGAACAAGTTTGATTCTTGTAGAATCGCACCATCCTTTCTTTCCAGTTGTCACACGTTTGATTCATATAGAATCGCACAAGTCACCTACCATGAGCTTGTTTGATGTTGACTCAAGCAGGTTTCCATTCTTCACTGTGAATTATATATCGGATGTTCTGCAAAATCACAAAGATATGCGTAGGATCTTATTGTTTTCTTGTTATTCCACATTGTGTGACTAAGCAAGCATAATTTGATAAGTGTCCTAATGAGATTTATAGATGATCTCTTTTGGCTCTATACTCAATAGTGCACTTTGTTTTTAGTGATCGGAGGCTGGGAGCGTCTGCACCTTTTCAATATTTAACTAACTCGGAGTAAATAAAAGTCGATAGAAAATGGTGTAATCTCATGAGAAATGGAACAGAGTTATGGAGACCTTGAGTGGCTAGGGGGGGTTGTGATTAGCGTCACTGGTCCATGAATGTCTTAATGTCAGTCAAAACAACCTTAGAGTTTCTGACAGTTTATGGTATTGACTACGGTTTTCGGACTAAGTGTATGGAGGCTTCTTCTTTTCACCTTTATCATTACATTTCTTTTACTTTCTTCACCCCTTCAGCGCCTTACCGAGACTTCATAACTAAACACCTTGTTAGGTTTTTCTTGTGCTAGCTCCTTTTAGTTGGCACTTTTTCCGATCTCACTTTTTCGCTTTTGTAATCTACCTAAGTCTTCTTCACACTCAATAGTGGATATCCTGAGTAAAATCCTCCGGTTTTGATGGATCATTTTTTAGATTCTGTTTACTAAGCCTAAACCTCTCCTTTTAACTCTCATAATTCTATGTACATGTCGGTCTTTTGGGTATTTCATCACAACCTTTCAAAATTCATTGAAAATTTCAAACTCAAAGTGTTTGATATAAATATCAGAAGATTTTTTTAAAACACTTGAAAGTTTTTCATGATCCTAAATGTCTACTAACATGTGCACAGTATCGTAGTATTGTATCGTGTGGAGTGCATTGAGTCCCATTTTATCTGATCATATTTCAATACAAGTTAGATTCAGTTAATACATTTTCTCCCCTTATCCAAAAAAGTTAACTCTTGCGTATATTTTTGGATATCAATTGTTAAACGTTTGGGGACAAAAGTTTCACAAAATATTAGGAATTTTAATGCTCCCCCTCAATTATGAGGTATATCATATAGGGTTTGGTACGTTTTTGAAAGATTTGGAATTTCCTAAAAAATTCTTGAAAACTTTCGTACTCGAACACTATATTTTCCTATTTTGAAGTGTATGCTACTTATTCACAGATTCACAAAATTATTATGTACTAAGGTTGACCTTTTATTGATGAGGACAACATATGATAAATCATATGGTCCTTTGTAGCAGCCGAAGATCTCCCTCGTACGGTCTCCCACCAACAAATCTTTCCAGGCTCCTCATAATCCTCCTTGACTTGAGCCTTTTGTCATTCGCCTGAATCATGGCTGTTGCACATTCTCTGTCACTTTGTCTCCAGATTGTCTTTGGCAGATACTCCATCCTTATTCCCTTCAGTCTATCATCAAGGCGTCGGACATCCTCGAGGGTACGTCACTGTTCTTGTGAAGTCGTTAAACGCATCAGTCTGTTCTTCTTGTCTTTATTCTGATAAATGAATCCTCTGGGACTGGAGTAAGCTGTATATTGTTCCCGTCGTCTGAGATCAGATCTGTATGTATCCGACTTGGTGATATTGAGCTTCTTTTGATAACTCTCAACACCTAATTGAAAATCTTCAACGCGCCTTTGGATAACAATACTTCTTGTAAACATTTGGAGAGCGACACTAAAAGCAAGACGTTCTTCAATCTTGAGGTTTGACAGCTTTCTTTGAACAAGAAGAATCAGCATGTCTTCAATGTCTTGTAGCCGAAGCCTTTTGAGGTCGTCTTCCTTGAATGGGTATAGTTTGTCGTCGTCTCTGCAAACAATGATCCAATCCAGATGCTTGTAGCCATGCCATTCGATAACCTGAAGTTTTGTGACCATAATGATTCTTTGTCTTGAATAGATATCTTTTGCAGATTCCCTATTAGCCGCATATCCATAGAATTGTTGTCGTTTTCGTCCCCAGTGTGAGATTCCTCAGAGAGCATATTTGTCATAGCTAACCGGTACTTCACTCCATATTGAATTAGGGACCAAATCTTCAATCCATTTAATATTTCCATATCTGCGCCTTTGTTTTTCGTCACTCGAAGTGCTATTACTTCTTGACTTGAGACTCCACTATAAGTATACCGAGGTCGTTGTTGATGAAGTGATAGAAAAGGATAGCTTGACGGACCTGCGTGTTGGGATATTCAATGGTAGAGGCTTCGCAGTATGTGGATTATTATGACCGTCTGGGTTAGTCAAGTCTAACTGTTCAGTAGTTGCCTTGTATACTTCTTCAAAGAAATATTCCAGCTCGACCAGACTTTTGCAAGTGCCTTTCATCAGCTCGAATGCTAGACCGGCTAATAATTCAGGTGTTAAAGTGTCAACCTTGAGCTGATTCATCACGAACGCTGAGAAGTCAAGAGGAGTGTCCATTAGCTCATCAAACAATTCTCGAGGGTCTTCTTGCCTAGCCAAGTTGCTTAACCAAGGTTGAACTGGTCCATGATCAGCAGGTAAAGTCTTGTTCCAATCACGATCAGGAGAAGGAAGTCTTGTGGGTTTCTGAAACCAATCAGGATATGGATGGATTTCATCTTCAGGTTGATCATCATTGACTCCTGTTTCGAACTCATGATTGGGGTCTTCAAAGTCATCCTCCGTGTGTATGGTTCCTTGCGGAGCAGAACTGGTAGCAGAAAAACTGGTGACAAGACTTAGACCCTTCAGTTGACTTACCTGTTGACTTGGATGTCGTCTCTTTTGGTGCACTAGAGGATTATGGTTCTTTTCCTGCACGCCTTCTCTTGGACCCTTGGTCTATTCCAGCAGAGGGTTATTGATTATCATCTGCCTCATCTTGTCGTCTTTTGATAGTGACTGTATTGCCATACGCATCCAGGAGATCTTTATCGGCTGCATACGCGTCAAATAAGGCTTTGTAGAGGTTCTTCTGTTCATCAGATCTGTCTATTGATTTGTTACTCTCCATTTTGTCGACGAGTATAAGTTCTAGTTCAGACAGATTAGTTACGACAGCATGAGATGACTTGGCTTCATGTGATGATCGAATCAGAACCTTAGACTCAAGTTGCTCATTAACTAGCTTCTCAACTCTTGGGAGGATCTTGGAAACTTCCTTTTTTACTCGATTATTAACTTGTTCCTTGATGATTTTCTGCATGGTCGCATCAAGGTTGTTGAGAAAGCTTTCATTTTTAGTTTCAGCTTCCTCGCGAAGTCTGTCGGACTTGAGTTAAACTGCAACATCCACTGATTCTTTCAGCTTGGAACCTAGATAGTTGTCAACAATGTTTGGAATCAAGGAGAGAGCTGTAGCATACTGATTAGTCTGCTTGAATTCTGAGAAGTCGGCTTCCAGTCTCTTTAGACGATCGTCAAACCCGAATAAAGATCCAAAGTTTAGAAGATTAAGAAGCGAGGAACTTGGAGTAGTTGCTAGTGTGGGAGTTGGTGTTTGTTGTACAGGTGGAATGAGAGGATTGGATGATTGAGGAAGTGTTGTTGTAGGTTGAGAAGTAACAGGAACGTCTACAAGTGAAGTTGTCTCAACGTTAAGAACGGAGTCAATACCTGTGTCTGGATTTGGATTGAGCATGTTGGAGATAAAACCAGATGACACAGAAGAACTCTACTATTGACCTTCAGGATTAACCGGAGTTAGGGTCACATGAGTATCTTCAATTACTTGAGTAGTTTTAGGAGCGTCTGTCATTTCCGCATCTCTTCCTTCTAGATTAATGTTTGCTTCAAAAGTTTGTTCAACATTCACCTCTTTTTCCTCAGCATATCTACTTTGTGCTAAATCATCATTTGCTTCATCATCCGAAGGTTCGTAATGAGAAGGTGTTTGAACCCTCGGATCAAAAGACTCTTCATCTTTATCTTCTTCATCATGTCTTTCTTCAGTATCATGAGAAGTAAACTTGGGATGTACAAAATCATCACCCTCAGTGTCGGATACTGTTCGTTCACTATCGTTATCATCACCTTGATCATCATCTGGAACACCTTGATCATCATCATCATCTTCATTATCATCATTATCATCTTCATCACTTGAGTTCTAACGGTATTCTTCTCATATCTGAGCAATTATAGGTACATCGGGAACCCTTGGTTTAACACCAGTTCCTTCATGTGCACCAAAGCCGCTGGGCTGAGAGATGTGAGTTTGAGTTAAGCTTTGTTTGGTAGCCAACTTTAATTGTTCAACCTCAGTCAATGCTATATATGAGAGAGTGTCCAATCCGATAGCTGGTTGCTTTTTCTTTCCAGACTTTGCTACCTTAGCAGTTGCTTTGACTCTTTTACCAGAGGAAGGTTTGGGTACTCATCGTCTTTGTACTGGAAGTTCGCCGGACATTTTTGTTTCTGGTTGCACCTTTCCAGTAGCAAGAGCATGGTAAGTCTTGTATGCTTTGGATTCTTTCATTGCTTGAGTTGTTAAGTAATCAGGAAGAATGGCACCATATTTCTGAACTACTTCATGCTGAGGGATGAACCTCATTGTAGTGAGAATGGGATCATCATTAGCCATGTGCCAATCCACCTTGTTCCTTCTCAGAATCGATTGATCTTGTGACATGAAGTGGTTGATGATGACCTTGGTGAATCTTGGGTAGTACAGGTACTTGTTCTTTCTGGACTCCTTGTTTTCGATCTGATACACTAAGTCTTCCCATAGAAGGTAGACAAAGTCAACATTTTCTTGATGATATAAACCCCAAAGAATCTGAGCCCTAGAAAGTCGAAGTGTGTCGATTCCGGTAACTTTACCACTAAGACATTTGTTGATGATAGTAGCAAAATGGCTTCCAAGGTTGAGATAGCAAATCAGCCTTGACATCAGAGAGAAGCTTGATAGTTCCAGAATACCAAGTTCTCGCGTGAAAGTAAGAATGTCTTCTTCAAATGGAGTATCAACAAAATGTTGTCCAGGAAGCTTTGGACATATCTGAAGCATGTTCTTGAAAGTGTCTAGATCAAAAGAGTAACTCTTTTTGTTCATCTTGAATCTGATGGTGTGCTTGTGGTAAGAAGCAGTATTCCAGAATTCTTGCATGTAGATAGCAGGGACACTTGCAGTGATCAGAAAGGCTTGATAAAAAGGAGTAAGTGAAAGAACATCCAAAGCGACCTGAAATGTGGGTTCCTTGGGCTTTAATGTAGTGCTTAATCTGTAGTTGCAATTGCCAATCGTGAGACGTTGTTCTCTTGGTACAAGAGCATCGTCCAAAGCTTGTTGTTGTTCTTTAGTGATACTCATGATTCTGCTAAGAAATAGTCGATACAGTTTATATAACCAAGTTTATATAGACACTATATCTAGAGACAATAAAAGTGCAATTGATGCTTGTAACACTTAGGAAGTTACCATTGAAGTGGTGAACTTGATTGGCTAGTGAATTAATCCAATTTTTACTTGTTAAGATTTCAAAGATACCAATTTTAAATTTACTACCTGGTGCCGAGTACAATTATTTGAAAGATTTTGAATTTACTAGGAAATTCTTGAAAAAATTTGTACTCCAGCACATCTTATTTTTCACCAAAAAGTCTACACTGCATACAATCTTTCACAAGTTATTTTATGTACAAGGTTTGACCTGAATGATGAGAACATCATATGATAGAATCATATGGTTCTTTGTAGTAGTCGTAGGTCTCCTTCGTACAATCTCCCACCAACGAACTTTTCTAAGCTCCTCATTAACCTTCTTTCTTTCAAGAAGTTGCCAATATGATCTTTCTCTGTCCAAGCACTCTTTGGCATTGCTTCAACTTTATTTCCAAGTTATAAAAGTCTTTGCTCCAAACTTGGAGTATGAAACAGATTCAGATACATATGTAACTTGAGCTTGTGTGGTTGGTGATGTCGGTGTTGATGTTGGTCTTAGCTTCCCCCAAACCAACAATCCTTTCTGAGTAAGATTCAGAACTCTCTACAAGCCGCAATAATCAAGCAGTCTTGATGTATAAAGCCCAGAGATCCCGAAGTTACACAATATAACCTTTCAAGAAACATTAACGCGCAACCCCAAAGTCAATTAAGTCCTGATGAGCGGAATTTCTCTCTACATGAATAAGTTTTATGTCATATAAATTGAACACCAAGTTCAAATAAGTCTTCAGATGTCACAATTATTCCCCTCTAATATCGAAATGATAACTCCAAAGTCAACTAAGTCTCGGAAGAAGACATTTCTTCCTACAGGATACTGACAATCTAAAGGAATCATCATACCTATGTGTACCTCTTCTATCATATATACCTACTTCTTTTAAGAATACGCTTAGGGACTGACCGGTCGGGTAAAACATTTATTGAATCAGACATAATTCTTCTCACGTTTTAAATAATTATACTCCCAACACTTCCCTCTAGGGACTCAAATGATGCATACTGACTAATGACGAGATGTCTCTTCCACCATGAGATTGAAGTAGTGCACCCGAAAGATTCAAAAAGGCCAAAAATTAAAAGAAGCTAACCTCAAAAGACAAAAGAAGCAAACCTCAAAGGAAGGCCAAGGACACTATCAAGTATACATCTACTCCTTCCCCCTTGCTGGTTTCGACACGTCAGAATCAACAAAACCTTGTACACACACATACTCGAGAACGTGTTTGAAGAATCAATATATCTTAGATCTATTCCGTGAGAATCAACTTCAAGGTCTTTAAAACTATGTAATTATTTCCAAACATTCCTAAGTCTTTTACAAACTATGAGGTGTTGGCAATATTGATTGAATGTAGTTTAAAGCCTGAATTCACTAAGTCTCAAATTTCAAATAAGTCCCTAAAGTTTGAAACAAATGACATCTAAAGCCCGTGTAGTTAAAATAAATTAACTCCCCTTTAAATTGTTATCCGTCATTATAAAAAACTTTATTCGTTTATTCCGTGACTTATTTGTTTTAGAAGATTATTTGTTAACACATTCTCCCCCTTAAATGATGACCCGTTTTCTATTTAAAGAGCTGTTGTCATTGTTTGAGTGGTCGAATTGTGTTTGAAAATCTTTTTATGATTGCTGAAAACACTGATTTATTATGAAGACAACTTTTTACCAATAAAAATAAGATTTCTCTTATTTTGACACATAAGCGCACTGACACGTACACTTATGGTAATATAGGAAGCACGGGTTGTGTTGCAAAGTAAACACAAGCCTTTGCATGGTCATAAAGTAGACCGTGCACGAGAATAAATTTCCGTTGTTAGGAACAACTATCTTTTTGACTACATGTTTTCCTCAGGGTGAAAAGCGGGTTACTATATGAAATAATAGTAAGCCATTTGGCATGTTTTGAAAACATTTGAACTTCTGCTTGAACTTCATTTATAGCCTCGTATCATTATTGAATGACATTTCTAAGACCATAAATGTTATCGATTTTCAGAAGACATGCCATTATTACCTCTTTTTATATTTTCTGATTTTTTAATTTTTTTCTTTGGTTTTATAAGTTTTATATTTTTGTATTTTGTTTTTATAATAATTTCTGAAAAATGAAAAATCTTTTTGGTTTTTATGGTTTTAATGTATATACATATGATACAAGATATTTGAATAGGTACCACCACTATTCATCAACTTCAACTGTTTGAGTGTCTCAGACGTAAAACTTCGCATCCCTAGTTTGTTGATCAGAAATTCAATTCGTTCTCTGCATAAGGATTTAGTGAAGATGTCCGCTAGCTGATACTCCGTGTTGACAAAGTAAAGTTCGATCACACCATTCTCAACATGCTCCTTGATAAAGTGAAATCTGATGTCTATATACTTTGATCTAGAATGTTGAACGTTGTTGCAGCATAAGGCAATAGCGCTTTCGTTATCACAGAACATTGGAATTTTATTGAATCCAAGGCCATAGTCAGTAAGTTGTGATCACATCTAAAGAATTTGAGCACAACATCCTGACATAGCAATATATTCAGCTTCCGTATTGGATATCGCAGTACTTTTATGCCTTTTTGATGACCAACTAACAAGTCTATCTCCCAGAAACTGCATACTACCAGATGTGCTACGACATGTATCTTGGCAACTAGCATGATCCGCATATGCAAATGCTGTAAGTGCATTTGAAGAATCCTTCAGATACCATTGTCCCCGATTTACTGTTCCTTTTAGATACCGAAAGACCCTTTTGACTGTAAGTAAGTGCTTTTCGGTAGGCCAAGCTTGATACCGGGCATACATGCATATAGCAAATTGTAGGTCAGGTCTACTGGTTGTAAGATAAAGGAGGGTGCCAATCATGTCACAATAGTGTGACGGATCAACAGCCTTCCCTTCTTTATCCTCATCCAGTTTGGATTTCTCCACCATGGGAGTATCCAATGGGTCACAAGAATCAAAACCGTATTTCTGTAAAGATTCAAGGGCATGTTTTGACTGGTTAATAAAGATGCCTCTGGGATTTTGAAAAATCTTTAGTCCTAAGAAAAATGAGATTTTTCCCATCAGGTGTAGATGCAGCAAAGATAATATCATCGACATATACTTGTACCAGAAGTAATTCCTTACCTTCCCTATGGATGAATAGAGTAGGATCCACTGAGCCTTTGGAGAAGTCTTAGGATATCAGGAATGAAGACAACATATCATACCACGCGCGTAGAGCTTGTTTCAACCCATAAAGAGATTTCTTTAGCTTGTACACGTGATTGGGGTTATCTGGATCCACAAACTCGTCCGGCTGGCTAACATAAAACCTCTTCCTGCAGATTACCATTTAGAAACGCAGTCTTCACATCTATTTGGTAGACGACCATGTTCATGTGAGCGACAAACGTAAGAAAAATCCTTATAGCTTCTAATCTTACAACCAGAGCAAAAGACTCTTCAAAATCAA